>QLPG01016331.1:0-10702 GCA_003314385.1 Gomphus sp. MG54 | reverse complement strand
TGGAAACCTTTTGTCCTAGGAGGAGGAGAGATTGATATGCCAAATGGCATTTTGGTGGTAACAATGTAATTCCAGATTTACTGACTGCTTGGAACACTTGGTCTAAATGATTCAAGTGCTCTTCAAAGGTTTTTGAATATATCACAATATCATCAATATAAACCAGTGTAAAGATCCAGAGATATGGGGCCAGGACATTTTGCATGACTCTTTGGAATATGGCCAGACCATTTCTATAGCCAAATGGTATCCTTTTAAACTGGTAAAGTCCTCTGTGAGTCCAGAATGCTGTTTTCTCCTTGGCTTCATCAACCATTTTTAGCTGAGTAAATCCAGAAACAGCATCCAGGGTGGTTAACCAATTTGATCTGGTGAGGGCTTGAAGAATAGTGTCCTGTCTTGGTGGTGGAAATTCATCTGGGATTACTCTCTCATTGAGTTTCCTATATATCCTTGGTTTCCCTGATCTCTAGACAATAAGAACCGGGAATCCCCAGGGGCTTCTGGATGGTTCAATTACTTCTAACTTTATCCAGGTATCCATTTGCTTGTCAATGACCTCTCTTTTGGCAGGGGAAGCATTGTAGGGTGGCAAAGAAATTTCCTTTGCTCCTGGCCTCAAATTGATTTCAACCCAGGCATCATAATTCCCTAGGTGCCCATCAAGCCCGAAAGCATCCTGGTTTCTGAGCACCACTCTTTCTAAGCCCTTTCTTTGACTAGGACTTAAATCAGGTGAGAAGTCAAGTTCCGAGATCAATTGAGTGGTTGGAACATCTTCTGCCAGTGATTCCTGCATTTTGGGTCCCCCTGATACTACTTCTGGTTCAGGGTTATGTTATAGCCCATGCCTTCAACAACCCACAACCACCCTCCCCTATTCCAAGACCTTTCTGACCGAAAGGACAAAGGATTGTTTTCCGTAATCCCCGTCCCCGACAAGTCCAACCAAGAATCCGCATCTCCGCTCCCGTTCCTGTCATGACCGAGACACCATCCCCGAGTCCATCTCCAACCGAAGACTCAATACTTTGATAACTGACGTGCAGGACCATCGTTTACCTCACTCCCTTGTTCTCTCTTTTATATTGACCCCTTGTACTCCCTTTTCCCTTGTTTTATGACCGGCAAAGATAATACAAGGATAGTCGCATGTATATAGTCTCCTAGTCGACTAGACTGTTTGCTAGTACGAATATCAACTTAGTCCACCTAGTTTCCGATTCACTCCAGTAAACTTCCGTCTCCTCTCCGAAATTAGGGACAGACAATCGAGGAGGGCGCAACACATAAGTTGAAGCCAAGTCCCTTCGACCTCGAACACCTCAGTGACCAGATAGTACCATTCCGCGACCTACCCTAAGTTCCCGGCGCCTCTGCCCCCGTCCGTAGTCCGTCCGATCCCCATCTTCGGTCTTCGGCCCCATTACGGACCTTCATGCTAACCTGGATAGCTCCTTCGGAAGTACTAGCTAAGCGCCTGACACGTGGACTTAACAGGTTATCTGGATCTGGATATATGCATTTTTATTTTTCACTTCCCAACTTCTCTGTGACTGCTTTTGATCAGGTGAGCATGTTTCTGCAGCTTCTCAGCCTGTTCTGAATTTCTCTTGTAATTTTCCAGCCAGGAAGTGGGGTTTTGGGCATAACCCAATAATTGTCCTTGATGGATTATGACTGGTCCTTGCGAGAAATTAGACACATAAAGATGAGGATTATCTCTTGAAACTAAGGAATCTGTGATGGCATAGCAATCTTCTGGGCCTTTGTTTGAGTGAATAATTTTTTCCACAAAGACATTTTCAGAATTTCTGGGGAAAAATACTTTGACAGGAACTAGGGCTGCTGATTGGGATGGAATGCAGATTTCCTGTGAAGCCCTGACATTGGAGTCATTATGATATCTAAAAACTCACATTGTCTGACTTCCACACAACAATTTTACTATAATTGGTAAAGTTGATTCCTCTATATCACATAACCTTTGAACAATTCTATATCACCATCAAATCATCAACACCTGTACTACAGCTTCATATCATCTCTCTCCTTAACTCTGGCCTCTCTGGTCACTAAATCTCATTTTAGACTGGTATTTTTAATGCTACCATCTCCAGACTTCACTCCAAACATTGTCCTAGTCTTTAATTGACCTCAGGAGGTCAACCAACAAAGCTTTCAGTGACTAACATCTGTCATGCAATTCATCTTATTGTTAAAAACTAAACACAAAAGATACTGACAAACAGAGTAAGTTAAAATGTCATGTCAATCAGAAATCAATACCCACTCCAGACTTTGTCTTGAAGTTCTGAAGTAACTGGAGTGAGAAGAGTAAGTGATCAATAATGATGATGCATACCCAGAGATAATATTATTAATATAGATCTACTGTATATAAGATGCATGATCTAGTAGATACCAGGTTGAAGTTCTTGACATTAAAGAACATACTGTCCCTTGGTCAACAAACAGTACAATCCTCAAAACACCATTTAGGCAGCACAGAGTTTAGCCATATAGTTGTGCTGCAATTGTCTCACACTATTGTCACTCGAATTAAGAGAAGCAGTCAAGCAATATTTGACACGGTGGAGAGAGAGAGAGAGAGAGAGAGAATTCAATTAGAGTGCTCGAAGCGCTAGGCGCTTATGGTGCACTACTACTACGAGATACATGATAATGGTAGTGTCTAAGTATCAAAAGGGGGAAAGCATATCAGAAGGACTGAGGTGTAAAAGTATTGGCCAGGGAGGCACAAGAGGGCCAATCCCTCAAAGATAAGGGGACCGGCAGAAAACGAGAGCCGATCCAGGTTGGAGTGAGGGTGTTTGTGGTTTGGTCATTGGTTGGGGGTGCTCTTTCAGGCATTGGGTATGATGGGGGCGATGGGGGAGGTAGCAGGGATGTAATTAATTTGCGGGTGGGAGGAGGAAGGGGTGGGCATACGAGGGCGGCTCTCAGGGGTTTTGCCCGGGGTGTAATCTGCATCTGCAAAAGTGAAAGGAGTATAAGATTCATATTTTCCAGTAGCATATTCATCCTTTTGCGCTTGCGATTCGAATGCGGCCTTTGCAGCTGGGCAGGCTCGGGTCCAGCTGGCATGTTCACCCTGACAGTTGGTACACTTCGGCTTGTCCACGTGGCATCTCTGCCCTGCGGGACATGGGCGGTCGTGAGCGCATCTATGGTCGGCTGTACTATGTGGCCCGGCACAGCGGCCGCATCGTGCCTCCCTGGTACAACCCGTCGCTCGGTGGCCCCAGTCTTGGCACCGGAAGCATTGAGGGGGTCTTGGGATGTAGAGACTGATGGTGCAAATGATTCCTTCTATGACAATGCCGTTTGTGATCGCGGCGTTGGCAGCAGCTTTGGTCTTATAGCTTATCATCAATGGGCCTCGCTTGGTCTTTTCTCACGCTTCTGGGCTGTTGAGCCAGGCTAGGTTGGCAATCTGTTTACTCTCGGGCGTGTTGTCCGCATTACGTGATTCAATCTCTTCGATGGCATCTGCGAGGCCGTCCTGCTCGGACCAGACATTGGTTGAGGCATTATGTACGACTACTGCGTAGGAGCGCTGTGGGGTAGTGGCGAGAGGGTCAATATGTTTAACCCAATGCATTGCATGTGCCCTTGCTAGGCTTGCATCCTCTGCCGTTTTGAATGTGATTGTGATGTTGCCCGCGGCAGACTTCATTATCCCTCTCAAAGGGTGGGGTGTCGAGAGGTTGATATTTGGCAGCATCTGAAAGTAATTTGTAATTAAGTCGTTACAATACCTTGTAACGACTACCGGTGTCCAGGTGTGGATTAGGGCATCCTTCGCGGTGTTTTTAAGCGATATGAAGATTTGTTTATGCTGAAGTTCAGCAATTATCTTGTGTTTTTGCCCGGCAGCCGGGTTGAGGTTCCCTATAAGGCCTCGTTTGGCTGCGGAGGCATATAAGGTTGTTGTTGCTGTGGCAGGGGCTGTTGCGGAAGGGTTGGATGATATTGCCTCCTTGAGTTCCTTCACTGCATTTTGAAGGTCGGTGTTTGAGGCCGGTCTGTGGTCTCCGTGGAGGGCGGCCGCCTCGCGGAGGAGTTTGGTGATTGCTATGAGTTGCTGGGCCCCTTCCTTCCCTACGTTCCAGGAGGAAGGGCCACGCTTAAAGTCCCCGAATGACTCGAGGGCGGTGGCTAAAGCGGAGATGTCTGTCTTGTTCGTCTCTGTAATGCCTTTGTGGCTGAGGATTGCCACTGGGTTCCCCGGGTCCGGGGCCGGCGTAGGAGAGCGCGCAGGCAGGGCCTGGTTTGGCGCTAAAGCTCCGAGGCGCGTTGCAGGGGCAGTCACAGCAGTGGGCATATTTTGAAGGTGAGAGGGTGTGGGAAGGTGTACCAAAAGGGGTTGGGTGTTAAGGAAAGCAAAGTTGGCTGTCTTGGGCCTTTCCCCAGGTCTGAAAAGCAGAAACTGGCCTGTCGGACCATGGGAATTTGGTTGATGGTGGTGGTATGGGTCCAAGAGCCCCTGGTAGGTAGGGAGGTCGATGCAGAGGCTGAATATCTTATCATAGTTAGCATGATGCCGAGGATCGGCAGATTCGTCCGTCTCCTTCTAGGACCCCTGAAAGTGACGGTCAAGGCCTGATCCAAAATTTTCCATTTCCGTCCGGACTAAAATACCAGAGATTTTCATTTTTGTCCAGACTAAAATACCAGAGGAGACAGTCCGTCCGGACTGAGATCACCCTTCTGACCGCTAGCAAGGTCTCCGTCCGGATTAGGATCTGGCCATTATACCTTAGCATAAACTGATTTTTGAAGTATTTTTTCCCTGCACCTATCCAGGCCAAGGAATGAAAGGGAGTGTCAACAGTGAGGTCGATGGAGTCCATAGAGCGTGGGAAGAAAAATAGGATTGAAAGGCCGAAAAAAGTAGAATAAAAATAAAATAAAATAACATGACGCTATATTTAAATGTTTAAACTGGCATCAAAATACCTAAGCTTCACATGTAGGCCACTAACCACCAGACTGTTGGGCCACCTCTGAATTTTTCATGCTAAGTACATACTTCCATCCGGATCTGGGATCCGGCCACAAGCCCAAAAATGCCAGCTCGTCCGGACCCGTACCAGCCTTGAGGTCATTTTGGTCCTTCCTTCCGGACATCGACGGCAAAAGTTTCTGACCTCAATGCCAAAAATCGCTCAATCCATCCGGATTTCAGATCAACCCTTGACCGTCACTTTCAGGGGTCCTCTCCTTCTTCATTCTCCAATGTTTTTTTTTTGTCAGGTCCAAATATGCTTGACAGACCGGTGGCTGTGCCTAGAGACCGTTCATTTCTGGACTCCGACCACCACCAGCATCAGGGCACTTATGTGTGTTGAACTCCCAGGACAGCCTGTTGGAATAATTTGATCCACATCTGTGCATTGGTTGCCATGTCACATTAGTTACCCATGCTTTGTAATTCCTCATCTGTTTGCAACAAGCCATTACCTCTGCTCAAGCTAAACAGCTGTCCTTTATGTGGTCATTGCTCAGCACCACCAAAATTCAACACAAACAGATCATGGATTGCTCCCATTAACCACTGCAGGTGCTGATAGGAACTGTGGAACCTTGAAAGTCCAAACTGGAACAGAGTCTGCTACAAATTTAAACTAGATTAGAGTCCACTATGACTTTAAACTAGATTAGAGTCTACTATGACTTTAAACTAGATTAGAGTCCACTATGACTTTAAACTAGATCATAGTCCTCCACGACATAAACTGGATCGTAGTCCTCTATGACTAGGGAACAGCACGGGTCACCCACGGGTCAAATGTGGGTGACCTGCACCCGACCGATGGGAAACCCGAACCCGTCAACCCATGGGTTTTTTCCCATGGGTCAACGGGTGTCGGGTGTGTGCCGCACCCGCACACGTGCAGTGCGTACTACACATATGGTGTGTACGACACATACTGTGCATACGGCGCGTATGACATGTACTGCGCATACGGTGCGTACGGCGCGTATGGTGCATATGGCGCGTACGATGCATACGACGCGTACGGCGCATGCGACGCGTACGATGCATACGATGCGTACGGCGCATGCGACGCGTATGACGTGTATTGTTGTGATATGATTTTAGAATGATTTTTAGATCAAAAGATTGTGGGGAAAACTGAACTCATGAGTGGAGAGGATAGAATATCATTCTTATTCTTACAGTTATTTGCTACACTATTATACACGAGAAAATGCAAATACAGGGAAAAAGCTTTCATGCGCACGCGCATCATATATGACGCACGTGATTGACGATACGCGAGTGTATGTCACGCGCGAGTCACGCGCATGTGACAGAAAGGAGAACGGTGAAAATCAGTGATGCAAATCGCGGCAATGAGAATAATAGTAAGAAAAGAAATAAAAGAAAAATAGAAATAATCACAAGGAAAACAAAAATAATAATGAACCAACTTTTTGACTTTCTAACACGTATGGCATGTACGATGTGTACGATGCGTATGCGTAAGTTGTGTTCGTGTCAGAGTTGACGCCCCGGGTTGGGCCCAGGTCACGGGTGCTCACGGCTTGACCCATACCCACACCCAAGGACACCTGACCCAGTGACCCGTGCGGGTTGGCCTGACCCATGCATTTCCCTATCTATGACTTAAGCTGGCCTAGAGTCTGCACTTACTGAAAGTGTACCAGGCTGAGTGAAAGCCTGTTGTAACCAAACCAGGAAGCTGTACCAAGTGATAGTACACCAGGCCTACTGGAAGCCTGTTTTTCCCACCACCGAGAGGATTTCCAATCTACTCTACTTATAGAACCCTGAATGTGCATGTGTAATCAGTGTAGGATCTGGAGATCTGAGATAGAAGTTTAGGAGTTTGGATTTCAGGAGGTACTGTACATGGAGAGTTGATGCTGCTTGATGAGGTGTGTTGGAATAATTCAATTGGCATCTGTGCATTGGTTGCCATGTCAGATTAGTCACACATAAGCCTGTGGCAGTTACAAGTCACCCTATGAGTCACTATATGAGTCACTAATGAGTCATATTCCCACAACTGGTAGTCTTGTGACTGGTCAAGTCATGAAATATTAATAGTATATGAGTCATGCTTCTGGGCTGACCTTATATGTAATATTTATTATATAAACCCAGGAATTTGTTGTACAATTGAGTCTTGAGAGCTTGAACCACCAGTTTGGCACCATTTTCCATGTGTAAGTGTTTGGCACCTGGCTGTGGGTCCTTGTGGGTCCAAAATAGAAATAAGCGAAAAATATAAGTGTTTTTGGAGGTTTTCCTTGGCCTTGAAGAGCTTGATGATTTAAGAGTTAATTACTTGGAGGTAATTCACTCTTAGATGGTTAGCCAAAACATTATGATATTTTTTGGTAGTCCAAATGAGACTGATTTATGTTGAATTATTCCTTGGAGGAGAGGTTTGGACTCCTACATATAGAACCGGTGGAGAAGTGTCCAGACTTTAAGGGATCATCCCCTATTCCCTAAAATGAACCCAACGTTCCTTCTCCACATCTCACATGATAGTACTTGGCCTGGCCATAGGTGTTACAGGAATGTCCTCCTCATCCTCTGGATTCATGCCAACTGGTGATGGAATAGAGTCCAGAATCAATGGGAAACTGCAATTCGATGAGGAATCATCCTTGCTAGTAGTTTTTGGGGGGATATTTCTATCCCCAAATCCTGATACAGCAGTACAACCTCCCCAAGGTGGCTCATCTTCCCAATTTTCTGCTCCCTGACTGTCCAGGAGAGCATATTCTAGCTCCAAACTTTCCCACTTGATTGCATGTTTTTCTTCCTCCTTCCTTTTCTCCTCTGCTATCCTTTTCTCTTCTGTAACTTTCTTTTCCTCCTCTTTCAACTGCTGAGCCTCCACCAATTTGCAGGCTGCCCCTGTTGTCCTCTGGATTCCCACCAGTCTCTCGGCCTCCTCAGCCTTCTAGGCTTCCTCAGGCTTCCAGGCCTCTTCTCTCCTTTTTGCCCCTTCCTCCTTGAACTTATGCATCCTTTCTGCATACTCAGCCTCAAGGGCCCAAGTCTGTTCCAAAAGTTCCACTTCAAGCTCTTGGTCATAACTTGACATAGGTGAAAGCAGAGGGAACCCTATAGAGGTGGTGACCCCCTTTTATAAAGTAGCAGATTATAGGTGCTCAGAAAATGCCTATTATATTCCAAAACACCTAAGAAAATTCCCACATCCTTCTCCGCTCAATTCACCATATGAATAGACATAGGACCTCAAGGACTCGGTCCTAGTAGGGGGATACTGTTATGGCTCGTGTTCCTTAAATAAACCCATTTTAGTTTCCACAACTGCCTGCACCCTTTCCAGGAGTATGTCAAGATTTGGTGATGCCGAGATATCGGTTAAGTCCTGCAAACCGGTTGAATGAGAGAGATATACAGGGGACAGTCAAGTTTGGAGGGGGAAACATTATGGTATGGGGGTGTATGGGATGGAATGGTGTTGGCCAGCTTGCAGAGATTGAGGGGAAGATGGATGCTGATCAGTTTGTGTCCATTTTGGGGGACCACCTGCTGCCCAGCCTAGAGGAAAGTGGAATTCCTGAGGAGCAGGTCATTTTTCAACAGGACAATGACCCAAAGCACAAGTGAAAGAAGGCCAAGAACTGGATGGAAAACAACAATATCACTCTCCTTGACTGGCCTGCATAGTCTCCAGACCTGAATTCTATTGATCACCTCTGGGATCATGCAAAAAAACAGGCTTAAGGAGTATCCAACACCACCCAAGGGAGTTTGGCAAATTTGGGAGAGTAGAGGAGGTATGGAATAACATACGCAGAGGTGTGTCAGAATTTGATACAGAGTATGCCTAGAAGACTTGAGGCAGTAATTAATGCCAAGGGGGGCAATACCAAGTACTAGAATTGCAACTTACTATTTCTCTGATACCCTCTCACAAAACTGAGTCAATGAGCCCTTGATTTGAATTGCCCATATCTTCATCACCCCTGACCTGAATTACATAATTTTTCAATGGTTGCATAGCCCTGATCAGATTCTTTCTTTGATGCACCAACACCTTTTTCATATATGTTTTACATTCAAAGCTATTCAATGAATAGTCCAAAAGCACCAAACATTGACTCAGTTTTGTGAGTCACTATATTCTTTGACTGAGTCCCTGGTTTGGTACCAGCCCATGCCTTTGAGTCACATGAGGGCTGAAAGCTGCTCGTTCTTTGGGCAAAAGTGCTCCACCATGTCCATCTTGAAGGCCTTCCAGTTGGGATATATGGGGCATAGAACCCTGTTGGTGTATCGAGCCACCCTTCTTGACTTGAAGTATGACAATGCCTAGTGAATACAGGCTTGGTCGTTGGCAAATTGATTGCTGCACACCACAAAATAGATGTGACATGAGTTGAGAAAGGCTCTGCCCTTTTCTCAATCTCCATCCAAATCTGACAGAACAGCCAGTCAGACCTGGGAGTTGACTCATTGCATGGGACGAAAGGAGTCTGCATACATGTGTGGTATTGGGTCATCTTTGGGACTCAGGTAGTCTGTGTCTCTGTGTGTCAGGTTGTTTTTAAGCTTTGTCATAATTGTTTAAAGGGCTTCGCTAATGGCTGCATTGGCTGCTCAATTCTCTATCAACTCCTGTTCCAGTCTCACCAGCTACACTTTGGTGTCTAAGTCTGGGTGCATTGTTGGGTAAGGAGAGTCATTAGCTGGCTTTTTCATAGCTATGGAGGAGGGGGAATCAGGCGTCCAGTATGCAAGCAAGATGGAGCTGTCTGAGTTGCAATCGCCAAGACCAAATCTGCCTATGGTTGTGCTGTGACATGATTCCCAGTCCTTGTTAGGTAGAGGTTTTCCTAATGTAAGGGCAACCCCAGCAGTGCCTGAGGGCTATCACACAGGGCCTAGCAATGGGGGAAATCCTAAGACTTGATTACTATTGCATACATACAAGGAAAGGGGCTTTACCTAGCAATGGGGGAAATCCTAAGAGGAAATCCTAAGTCACATTGCTAGCAATTCCCATGCTCTATATACCCTGTACCATGCATCACTTCTCCATCATATGCTACCCTTCCTCTGGTTCTGGTGGTACAATCTATCAAATGCCTGCAGGCCTGACCCAAGGAGCCTGGCCTAGGGCCTTGGTATCTTGGCTTTGATGGGATTATGAGCAAATACAGTAGGATTGAAGAATTTTCTAGGCAGCTAATTTATTTATCTCCTCAGTATAGTCAATAACTGAGATGTATATTCGAAAATATACCTAATTTATTTATCTTACAAAAGAAATAAAAAAGAAATTAGCCCTGAGGCTTTGTACATAATATTATACAACTCACCTCCTCAGTATAGTCAATAACTGAGGAGGGAGGCTTTGTGCGGGTTGTGTCTCACCCGCATATACCTTGCAGCCAGGCCTTGACCCTATCGAAGGTTTGAGCCAGGCTGCCGGTTCCAAATCCAGGGAGCCGGCCACGCTAGTCGCGTCGTGCGTGGACAAGCGCCCGTAAGTAGTGTACATAGTAGAACACGAATAACTTCCTCAATAATGAGGATAAAAATACAAATAAAATCGAGAAAAATAAAGAGTTCAAAAGCGCACTGTTTGATACCAAAATCGATAATAATACAATATATTGAGGTTGACCTCTCAGGGGTGAGATGCTAATTTGCACCCAA
>QLPG01016330.1:0-10424 GCA_003314385.1 Gomphus sp. MG54 | reverse complement strand
TAAGAAACACGTGGAACAGGTTTACATGTGAGATTAAGAAAGACGCATGTGGACAGAGGTACAAAATATTCAATTAAGAGCTCAAATTGATAAGTTTTTAAAAGAATAACATTCCTGCAGTAGATACATATATGGACTTGACTTGGAATTTAATGATTTTTGCACTTAGAAACTCAAAGTGTGACTCAAAAGACTTGTTTGTATTCATGTAGCTATCACAACATAAGTACTACAGAAATACAGGAGCAAGGAATTGCATGTAAGACAGCATATAAGGAGGGCTGAGACATATTACAAAGAATATGCCCCAGACGTATGTTCGCAAAATGAAACTCACAAATGATCAAAAGATCCTTCGTGGCAGTTTGCATGTTAGTCGGACGGAGCGGAGACCTGTTTGAAAAATCTCAGCTGGAAAGTAACCCTTGAGCTGATTTTGTCTGAAACAACCGGTGGCACGTGAACGATTGGTAATAACGTGATGTGTCATTGTCCGGTAACCCCGCTCGGGATACGCTTGTCCTGACTCTAGCTAACTGCATTTAGGTTAACTACCTGTCTTCTTGCGCTTACTGTCTGTGATGCTTAGCTTGAGGACTGACTGGTTGTTCTCCGACTGTGTTTTTATAAATGCTCCTTTTATTGCTTCCCACTCCTAGACTTAGATTCAACTTCACACACCATGCAACGAATCCACACATCTCTTACTGATCTCCTTGGTATTTAACATCGTTTGAAACCTCCCTTTAGCGTAGCACTGAACCTCCATTAAGGTGTCATCTGCCCGATAGTGGCCCCTCCAATGTATCAGGCAAGCGGTGGCAGGCTTGCGGCTCAAGTGACTCTGGGAGGAGGTTTCGGGTTCGTTGCCGCCGGTTCGCAATGCTGTCTCACTGTTGTACTCCAGGTTGCTTATGCTTACACCCAGATGTAAGCGATGATGCATCCCTTCTACGTGAACTCGACGAAGCTAGAAACATTCTTTCTACACCCCGAGATGCACCACTACAAATCGGTGTGGGTTACCTTGGCTGGATGCTTGATGAAGGAGACAATGGGCTCCGTAGCTTGCACGTTGCTCTTGAACAGCGTGTAAATAGCATCTGGTTGTCTTTCGGGAATGGTTTGGGTAAATGGGTTGAACGCATACGTCAATATGATCAAAATCGGAAAGAAGCACACCAAACTCTGGTTTGGATCCTGGTAAATTCCGTTTCTGAAGCAGAAGTTGCCTATAAGGAGTGGAAAGCGGATGTTTTGGTCGTGCAAGGCAAGCCTTATACTCAAGATGCAATAAAATAACATTGTTTCTCAGATTGACAGAATATAATAGGCATCGAAGCTGGTGGCCATGGGCATAGCCAAGCCCTACCTCTGATTACTCTCCTCCCACTTATCAAAGCGTTGCTTCCGGACTCTCCACCATTAGTTGCGGCTGGGGGGCTGGCCACTGGCGCACAAGTAGCCGCTATCCTCGTTCTAGGTGCTTCTGGAGCCGTTCTGGGGACTAGATTCTTAGCTACTCCGGAGAGCACTTATACGACTAATCAGAAAAAGGCAGTGGTTGCTGCCACTCGCTCTGTTCGTACTGAAGTGTTCGACAAGGTTAGGGGCACAGTGGCATGGCCTGTCGGTATAGATGGGAGGGCGATCCCTAATAAGACGCTTGAAGACGAAGCGGATGGGATCAGTTTCGATGAATTGAGGAGACGGTTTGTAGAGGGAGTGAAAAATGATGATACTTCTCGTCGTATAGTTTGGTCTGGTTCTTCTGTTGGATTGGTCAATGATATTTTAGGTGCTGAGGTGAGCCTGACATTTTTATCTCAGACTTTTGACAGTAAACTTTGTCATCAGGCCCTCACTCGAGAACTTCACATGGGAGTCGTGACACATCTTGATAAGGCCTCTGCTATGCTGGCTGGCAAATAAAAGGAATATGTGTATCTATGACTCGTTCAAATCACAAGTTTCTAGTTCCGCCGCTACTGCTGTCCATAAAACTAATTTCTCCTGTTTTTCCATTTCATATCTCTGCAGTATGTAGATGGAAAGTAGAGAGCCTGATGTCAGTTTAATTATGTTACAATCAACCCAACTGAGATATGACAATTTTTTTCACATACATGCTTGCATTTATGGTGATGCTTTCAATTGCCTCTCTCAATTCGGTTCCAAGCCTACCCAAGAACACCTTTACGCTGCACAGCATGTACTCCGTTATCTGTCTGCTACATGAAACGTTACGCTGACATACAGGAATCGAATGATCCACAGAATTAGTACAGCGATTCTGACTGGGCCACAGACACCGACAATCGCCGCTTGGCTACCGGCTACACCTTCATTCTCACTGGAGGTGCTATTGTATGGGCCACACAGAAGCGATGCACTATTGCACTGTCAAGCACTGAAGCTGAGTATATGGTACTCTGCTAGTGTACTAAACATGCGCAGTGGACACTTTCTCTCTTGAATCAGCTTGACTTCACTGTTGACCTGCCACTTGAAGTGTTTTGTGACTCATCTGGTGCCAGAGACATCGCCTTTAACAAATTTTTTCACAAACAGACCAAGCATATTGACATTCGTTACCACTACACACAAGAACTGATCAACAAGCAGGTCATTAACATGTACATCAAACCAAACTATTTCTGTCCTCAACTGACCACGCATGTTAGGCACGGAATTGATAGAATTCATAAAAAAAGATCCTTGGGACAGTTGAACGTTCGCTGTTTGCGACATGGAGGCGAATTCATCTGCAAGATAACAACTGCAAGCGAGCGTCAATGGAGGAGATGTAAGATCTAGGACTGGGATCTAAACTCTCGGAGAGATCTGACATCAGAAGGGACATCCAGGGCTCTTGTAGAAAACGGGATCATATACTGATAGCAGGTAGGGGTATCTCAAAAAGTATTCGGAGTGCGGGCCGGTTGGTCCATAGAAGTAGCTGATGAATATGAGGTAATCATTTCCACTCCATGTCTATGTTTCGACCAATTCAACCCAAGAAATTCAGAGGTGTACTCGAGATGACCTAACAAGATTTGAAAATGAGCATACGAGACCAAATGGGAATTCAAATGAAATGCCACGATTAAGGATATCAGATTAAACGAGCAAAGCTCGAAGGTAGCTGAGAGTAGTTATCTGCAGCGCGCTCAAGCGCATAAAGCCAAATGCCTCAAACATCATATGAAAATAAAACGTGAAAATGGTGGTCAAGACAAAGACGTACCCTTTGATTATACAACATCATCGCAACCCAGTAAAACTGTAGGGCAGGTATTAATAAAGACACAAGGCGACACCAATGGTTTAAAAATCAGAGAATCGATGTATGTAGTTTCAACAGCACCAGAACCCGCTTCCACTTTGTACATTGTAGAAACTTTAGTATGGGCCTGGCATCGTGTCCGCCCATCGATGATGTTCATCACAATAGTGTAGGATTTGAACCAATATGGAATAACTTACCATTAAGGCCGATGCGTAGACGTCGCACACTGTGGGGAATGTGAAACAAATCGTGTTTCACAAGGTTACTACTTGAATAGCTTTGATATGGACAAAAGGGAAGAATTTGTGAGGCGAGAAAAGACATGATGATCAATGAGATAAACACCTCGTTGATATCATTTCAGACTAGAATTCTGAATACAATTGAGCGTGGGATATTATTTGCTGGTTACTGCTCTCGGAGAGTGCATGATATAGACCGGATATTAGAAGGGAGGTTGAGAGCTGGGTCCATATCCCTCGAAAGAATCAATGGTACACCTATTGCCTCGATGATCAAGCATCAATATCGCCATTGTTTTATAACAACGTGGAAGAAGATTGGAGTATCATACGATTTGTTTCGACAGCATTTTCAGTGAGTAGGACGAATCATTGAAATCATTTACAATCAAAGAACAAAATAATTGCAAATTCGACTTGCCATTGTGGTATAGAGACAAATATCCATGGGCCAAAATTTAAACTCTACAAGTAGAAGAGGTTTATGATCAGTGTATGAAAATATGGTAAGGCTGACAGGGGAAAAATGGAATCAGACAAGGCTGAAATCGATATGGTTTTTCCACAGAAATGATTCGGAATGTGGTAAAGTATGGTATATGTGCAATCATCACAGAAGTATAAAAAATCAGAAATGCCTTCCACTCACGTTGTTAACCCAGTGAAAGTGGCTACCTCATCTCTTTAAGTGCCAGAACTGAACTCTGAAGTGAACGGAGGAAAAGAGCGAGATGAAAAACGGCTTCTATTGCACTGACATGTCGCACCACTTAGGAACGGTTAGCAGAGAACATATACTCCAGTAAACCTGGATGCAGGCTTGGGAATAACATAAATTTGAGATCAATGTCACGTTGTCACATACTCCGCCTCTAACATAAATTTTGAGATCAATGTCACGTTGTCACATACTCCGCCTCTAACATAAATTTTGAGATTAACGTCACGTTGTCACATACTCCGCTCTAACATAAATTTGATACAATGTCATGTTGTCACATACCCCGCCTCTTGGAACCTTCCACCATCTTCTCTGATCCTCAATGATTCTTGATAGTCCATAACGGTTCGTGCCAAGCTCCAATCCGAATATTCACTCATAAAGATGAATATTCGCCCATTTCACAAAGTAATCTAGAAAATCTTCAACGATTTTCGATTCACATACATATCTCCCTGAACATCTGGTTGAATGACGATTGAAATAATGTATATTGATCATGATAAGTTGGGGCGGTCTTCTAGTAGTAACAGTGGAGCCTTTGATCTGGTGCATTGGACGATATTCCAAATCGATCCTTCAACCGCATCTCTGACTCTCACCGATTGCTATTAGATGGACTCGTCCCTAACAAAAACATATCCAACCGGAGTTCCCTCCCCAGGATATCTGGTTGAATGAGGACAGGGGTAATGTTTATACATCACAATGCTTTGGAATGGCCTTCCAGTTGTAGTTGTGGATCTTTGGGACAGTCTTCTAGTAGTAACAGTGGAGTCCTTGATCTGGTGGATTGGACGATATACACTATTTCCTTGAGCCGCATCTCTGACTCTCACCGATTGCTACTAGATAGACCCGTCCCTAACAGAAAGTCTTTGGTATGTGGATGAACGAGAGTTGGGTAATGTCTCTACAACACCATGCATTGGGACGGCCTGCTAGTTGAGGACATAGTGCAATTTTTGATATTGTTGCCTGCGGCGATATGGAAAATCGTTCTTCAACAGCATCTGACTTGCACCGATTGCCACTAGATGGAGTCGCTAACAATCGATTTAATGTTATATATATATGACATAGTACAATAGGAGGAAATATATGAAAATTTGTAGGGGCCAACCTTTGTACATATTTTCTCTGTGGAAAGGACAACAAGTATAGTACACACTGCGACGATATTCTTTCTGGATATAACCACGATGCATTGGGATGGCCTTCTAGTTGAGGTCGTGGAATTCTTGATATTGTTGCCTGCGGCGATATGGAAAATCGTGCTTTCAACCGCATCTCTGACTTGCACCGATTGCTACTAGATGGAGTTGCTAACAATCGATTTCATGTTCTACATATATGGCATAGTACAATCGGAGGAAATATATGAAAGATTTGTAGGCGCCAGCCTCTATACATTTTTTCTGTCCCTGAAGGGAACAAGTATAGTACACACTGCGACGAGAATCTTTCTGGATATAGTGAATGCCTTTCCCAATGCAGTGACGGACAGACTGCTCAAGAACATGGCTAGGCTAGGATACCCATTGGAAATTGTATCATCCTTTGAGGCTATGCTTAAGGATAGGAAAACCATGCTCAGTTTTGATGATTTCACCTCACTGCCCATTGACATTGACAACGGGAAACAGCCTCAATGATCCTTTACCTCATCTACAGCTACAGCCTGGTGGCCATCCTTCGAGAAAGCGACGAGGACGGCGGTGCCTATGTGGACGACAATACTTAGTCCACACGCTTATCCGGCGGTTGAAACGCAAACGCTGTAACCTGCACATCCACTTGGAGTGGGTTCCTCGGTGGGATCCAGGAGTGAAGCTCTAGGTCGTCAGTGGCCGTCGATCTGAAGGTCCCTGCATGTGTAGATGGAAAATAGACAGCCTGGTATCAGTTCAATTATGTTACAATCTACCTCACTGAGATATGACAATTTCTTTCACATACATGCTTGCATTTATGGTGATGCTAACAAGGTTCTTTTTTTTTTGCTGTCAATTGCCTCTCTCAATTGGGTTCCAAGTCTACCCAAGAACACGTTTACGCTGCACAGCATGTACTCCGTTATCTGTTCACTACGCGAAGCATTACGCTGACATACGGATCGAATGATTCAACCGAATGAATCGGGTACAGTGAGTCTGACTGGCCCTCAGACACCGATAATTGATGCTTGACAACCAGCTACACCTTCATCCTCACAGGTAGTGCTATTGCATGGGCCACACAGAAGCGATGCACTATTGCACTGTCAACCACTGAAGCTGAGTATATGGCACTCTGCGAGTGTACTAAACACCCACAGTGAACACTTTCTCTCTTGAGTGAGCTTGACTTCATTGTTGACCTTCCACCTGAAGTTTTTTGTGACTTGTCTGGTGCCAGAGACATCATCATTAACAACTTTGTTCACAAACAGACCAAGCATATTGGCATTCGTTACCCCTACACACGAGAACTGATCAACAACCAGGTCATTAACTTGTACAACTCAACTGTTTCTGTCCTCAACTAACCACACATGTAAGGCACGGAGGTGATAGACTTCATAAAGCACGATCCTTGGGACAGTTGGAACGTTCGCTGTTTGCGAAATGGAGGCAAATTCACCTTCAAAATAACAACTGCGGGTGAGCGTCAATGGAGGAAATGTAAGATCTAGAGCTGCAATCTAAACTCTCGGAGAGATCTGACGTCGGAAGGAACATCCAGGGCTCTTGTAGAAAAACGGCATCATATAATGATAGCAGGTAGGGGTATCTCCAAAAGTATTCTGAGTGCGGACCGGCTGGTCAATAGAAGTAGCTGATGGATGTGAGGTAATCATTTCCACTCCATGTCTATGTTTCGGCCAATTCTACCCAAGAGATTGAAGATGTACTCGACATGACCTAACAGGATTGAAAATGAGCATACGAGAACAAAACGGGAATTCGAATGATGGTAATAATGTCATGACTTGGGATATCAGATTGAACGAGCAAAGCTCGAAGGTAGCTGAGAGTAGTTATCTGCAGCGCGCTCAAGCGCATAAAGCCAAATGCCTCAAAGCATCATTTTGAAACTAAAAAATAAAACGCGAAAACGGTGGTCAAGACAAAGACGTACCATTTTGATCATACAACATCATCGCAACCCAGTAAAACTGTAGGACAGGGATTAATAAAGACAAAGGGCGACACCAATGGTTTGAAAATCAGAGAATCGATGTATGTAGTTTCAACAGCACCAGAACCCGCTTCCACTTTGTACGTTCAGAAGCTTTAGTATGGGCCTGGCATCGTGTCCGCCCATCGATGACGTTCATCACAATAATGTAAGACTTGGACCAGTATGGAATAGCTTACCATTAAGGCCGATGCGTAGACGTGGCACGCTGTGGGGAATGTGAAACAAAATCGTGGTTCCCACGGTTAGCTACTTGAATAGCTTTGATATGGACAAAAGGGAAGAATTTGTGAGACAGGAAAAAGACATGATGATCGATTAGATAAACACCTCGTTGATATCATTTCAGACCAGAATTCTGAATACAATTGAGCTTGGGATATTATTCGCTGGTTACTGCTCCCGGAGAGTGCACGATATAGACCGGATATTAGAAGGGAGGTTGAGAGCTGGTGCTCATATGCCTCGGAACAATCAATGGTACACCTATTGCCTCGATGATCAAGCATCAGCATCCCTATTGTTTTAGAAGAACGTGGAAGACAAATGAGTATCATACAATTTGTTTCGACAGCATTTTCAGTGAGTAGGACGAATCATTGAAATCATTTACGAAGAAAGCAAAAAATAATTAGAAATTCGACTTGCCATTGTGGTTTAGAGACAAATATCCATGGGCCAAAATTGAAACTCTACAAGTAGAAGAGGTTTATGATCAGTGTATGAAAAGATGATAAGGCTGACAGGCAAGAAATGGAATCAGACAAGGCTGAAATCGATATGATTTTTCTACAGCAATGATTCGGAATGTGGTAAAGTATGGTATATGTCAAATCATCACAGAAGTAAGAAAAATTAGAAATGCCTTCCACTCACAATGTTAACCGGCTACCTCATCGTTTTAACTGCCAGAACTGAACTCTGAAGTAAACAGGGGAGAACAGCCAGATAACAAACGGCTTCTATTGCACTGACATGTCGCACCGCGTAGGGACGGTTAGCAGAGAACATACTCCAGCGAACCTGGATGCAGGCTTGGGGATGCACATAAATTTTCGATCCGATGTCACATTGTCACATACTGCGCCTCTAACATGAATTTTCGATCAATGTCACGTTGTCACATACTCCGCCTCTAACATAAATTTTCGATCAATGTGATGTTGTCACATACTCCGCCTCTTGGAACCTTCCACCATCTTCTCTGATTCTCCATTACTCTTGATAGTCCATAACGGTTCGTGAGCTCGAATCTGAATATTCACTCATAAAAATGAATATCCGCCCATTTCACAAAGTAATCTAGAAAACTTCCAACGATTTTTGATTCGCATACATATTTAGTCTCTTCTCCCTGAACATCTGGTTGAATGATGATTGAAATAATGTATGTCGAACATTATCTGCTCTAAGGACAGGCCCTGACAAGAGTACTTGAAGAAGTCCTCAAGTTTTGTAAGCTTGTTGGTAGTCAGTGATAATGATTTGGTCAGAACAGATTCAGTGCTATCAGCAATGCCAAGTGCATTAGTGAATAGTAGACTGGCATGAATACCAAATGACCATGCTCCAGTTTGTATATCAAGTTTTTTGACTGATATAGAAGAACACAAGAGAGTAGAGTCAGCCATGATGTTAAATCCACATGTCAGGTGCTTAATATAAACAATTCCAAAGGGATTCCATGGGAAGGCAGAGGTTCTGAGGATGCAGAGGATCAAAGGATCATAAGGTCATGGATGGAAACAGTAGGTCGAAGGGTTGTAAGGTCAAGGATGGAAACAGTAGGGTCGAAAGGCAGTCAAAGAAGCACTGGCACTTAGGAAGGTGGTTGGTCGTGGTGTTAGACTTGGTATAACTAGTCATTTGGATGTTTGAAGTCAGAGGGACTTAGCTTCAACTTATGTGTTGCACCCTCCTTGGTTGTCTGTCCCTAATTTCAGATAGTCAGAAATGTGTGAGAACTAAGTCAGAGGGGAACTGGAAAAAGTTGGAAACTAGGATGCAAATTAAGTCGATATTTGTACTGGTGAATAGTCCAGTCAACTGGGGGGTTATATACATGTAACTTGTCAAGTACACATACCAAGATCCCAGTAAATTGGCAATGCTGACTGAGCAGTCATCCTACGTCCATGCACAAGTGTCTATACCGCATGTAAGTCACTTGGTACACCAGCCTCGGCTCGGCACATCCACCATCCACATTCCTTGCCCTCACCCCTTACTTACATTACCTCAATCACCGCCCATCAATCCCACCCCATCCACTCCTTAATCCTCGACCTGCCTTACCTCGGGACCTCTTGTCCTTGTTTTATCCTTGGCCACAACCATTGTTTTATAGTCAAGCATTCCCTATTGTCCTATCCTTGGCCACATTCCTATTATTCTATGTTTTATTGTTCTATCTCCATTTACATTTCTCCATTCTAATTTTACTCATTGTAGACAATACTCCCACATGCTCTGCATACCTTATTGTCCCACATTCCTTATTCCACATGTCGCCTCTGGAACCTATATAAGTAGGACATGCATGTACATACTTCCTCATTCTGGGTATTGACTAGGCTTAGGCCCTTCTACCTTCTCCTCCTTTGTTAAGTCCTCTACTCGGGCTGGCATTATCGGCATCCTCTCGAGTATCCTGTCTGTTGCAAATCAGTGGCACACACAGAGAGTAGGGTGCAATGCATGAGTACGTTGAAGCCAAAGCCACTACTTCTAGCCTGCAGGACTTGGCTGCTTCCCATCCAACATCTCAGCATTTCCGAAGCTTGACATGACTACTCCTTGTAATTTTCTACTGTCTGGTTGTTATGGCCCATGCAGCCAAACAAACCCACATTAAACCCCACAACCACCCGCACCGTTTCTGGGACCTTTCCGATCGACCAAAGCCTGAACAACCGATTTCCGAATGTCCGAAATGTTGGAAATAGAGGCGCAAAAGTGTATATCAGGTGACACGTCACGTCGCTACAGGAAA
>QLPG01016326.1:0-10457 GCA_003314385.1 Gomphus sp. MG54 | reverse complement strand
ACTCACAGTCCTTTTGAGATCTGAGTATACTGTTAAGGATTGAAATGATGTAGCTGTTATAGTCCTATTTGTAAATCTCCCAATGTAGAAACAATGGTGATGCTTATAGTAAGATACAGCTTCAACTTATGTATTGTGCTGTAGGTTCATTTTGGGTAATTAATACCTAAAAGCCTGCATACACCGGTCCTTTTCTCTGGCAGGGTGTTAAGAATATGAGTGGTGAGGTTCTTAGTTAAATCTCGGTGAGGTTGTAACTTTGCAATGTTCAGGGTAGAGCTTGGCTTCAGCTTATGTGCTGCACCCTCCAGATCTTGTTGTATCTCTACCCTTGGGGTCAAAGGTTTTAGAGCTGAGCAAGGTAATTCTTAGTTGATTCTCTGACTACTGAATGACTAATTTACATGTATATCATACAGTGGGTAAAAAAACTATGCCAATGTTTGTACATTTTAGAAAGATTGATATTTTGTGAAGGAATGACATTTGGAAAAGTTATGAAAATTTCACATGATGTACTAGTGTAGGATTATGAGCAACTTGTGCAGTAGTTTAGAGAGTTTATTGAGCACTCTAAAATATTTAACTACAGTGCAAAAGGTGAGAAATCAGTCGCTATGTTATACTAAATCATACATAAGGCTCACTTCCTCAGTGTAGTCAACCACTGAGGAGGGGGGCATACATGGGTGGTGTTTTACCCACATATCTGCCTGAGCTGGCCCCTAAGCTCCTGCTTTGGTATGGAGCCAAACTGCCAGTGCCTTCCCAGGGAGCCAGCCCCACACATCGCACTGTGCATGTGTAAATATGCATGAGTAGTATACAGTAAATATGAAATAACTCCCTTAGTTTTGAGGGTAAAAATACAAGTAAAATATTGGAAATTTTAGAAATGAATTGTGCACAAGATGACACCAAAAACAATAAAAAATTAAAATATATTGTGATTGACGTCTCAGGGGTAAGGTGCATATATACACCCTACAACTAGAACATGTTGCCTATCTACCAACTTAAGAAATCATGTGGTCCCAATCAAAAATCATTCCTCAATAGATCAAAAAAAATAATCTGTCAGGGGACTACCAGTTTATTCCCTTTTCCTTCCTTTTCCTCCCCTTATTCCCTTATTTTCCTTATTCCTTTTACTTCTATTATTTCCTCAATCTTCTTCTGTCTTCCTTGTTGACTGTGACAGGTTTGTTATGTCACAGTCACAGTAGCTATACAGTCGTTGTTTAGGTAAGGGGGTCCTTTGGTTGTTCTCTTCTGGACCTCCCTACTAGGTAAGCAGCTTGCATGTATTTAGCTACATTGCCTTTTATATATTTACTTCTGGACCTTCCTACCAGTGCCTGGTAGTGCCTGTGGGTAAACTTAGGGTTTGAGTCCCTGGGTTAGGCCCTGGGTAGGTTGCAGGGCTGTGGTTAAGGGGTCAATATAAAGAGAAAACAAGGGAGTGAGGTACGCGATGGTCCTGCCCGTCGGTTATCAAAGCAATGGAACCTTGACTTCGGAGTCTTCGGATGTTCAGAATCGCGGGACCTTGGAATGTATGTTGGACCTCCGTAAATCTGATATGTAGGCTTTGGGCGATCGGAAGGGTCCTGGAAATGGTGCGGGTGGTTGTGGTGCTTAATGTGGATTTGTTTGGCGGCATGGGCTATAACAGTATCCCTCCACTAGGACCGAGCCCTCGAGGTCCTAAGCTTAATTGGAGCGGTAATTAAGATGGATATTACTGTGGGAGTTCTTTGATAGTTCTCTGGGATGTTTTGATCGATAAGCGCTGATGGTTCGTTTGTCTATAAAAGGGGGTGTTCTCAGAACTGGGGGGGCCTTTCCCCAATGGAGAACACGGACCCTCAACCCTCGGGAAGTTTCGGAATTCTTTCCCTTTTTTCCTCTCCAGGGTGTCGTCGGGGGAGTCTAATGGGGGTCTCGAGGATGAAGTTCGACGCCTGCGGGGCATTGATGCTGATGTGGCGGCGTTGCGGGCTCGTGCCATTGCAATTCGTGATTCCCTTGGTTTGTCTAACCAGCTCAATTTCTCCTTCCTCTAACTTCTCCATAGTGCAGGGGCGTTTCCTAGATCCATTACCATCTGGAGATCATCCTCTAGGTCGGTCGGCATGGGGTGTTATCCCTAGTGGCCTGGTGGTGGGGGCGGATGGTCTGGAAGCCTTCGATCGGATTTCCGCGTTTTTGACCCATCTGGATGCCTTCCAGGTGACATCGAGTTATTTCCATGATCTTCTCGTGGCACTTGATAGTTGCCTGCTGTGGATTATCAAGTTGTCGGAATTGCGTTCAGGGGAGGTTATACTGGCTCAGAATCTTGTTGATGCATTGTCGTCCTTGGTTAGTCAGGGGGTTGGTCCCCATGATCAGTTCTCGGGCAGTGTTTGTCCTTCGGAGACCGGGGGAGTCTCGGGCGAGTCTTTTGAGTGACTTGGTCGCGGAGTGGATGCTTGATGTGAGGGGTCCGTTGGGGTTCTAAGGGGTTCAAGGGGTGGAGCCTCTAGGGCTGGTCCAAGTTGGAACAGTTTGAGTTTTGGTCGGATTGGTTCCAACCAGGGCCTGGGTGTTCCATGTTGGTAATAAATGGATTTGTATTATTGTGTTGTGAGTGTGATCGTAAATGGCATTGAGGTGTTTTTTTTTTTTTTTTTTTTTNNNNTTTTTTTTTTTGGAGTGGATGTCCTATGGTCGCCTGATTTTCGTGGCTGGGGTAGTAGTAGTTGTGGGGTCGTGGGGGTTGTTGTTTGTTCTTTTTGGATTGTTGCTTGGACAGAGGTAGGGTAGTGTCATTGGGATTCGGGGAATGGCCTGCAAGGCTCGAGTCTCGGTTGAAATTGTTGATTAGTTTTAGCTCGTATTAATACTCTAACAAGAAAAGGGTCTAGTTGAGAGAATCCACATGGTCCCGTTAGTCTAAGGGAGAGTATGGAATTCCATGAGGGTCAGGTTCTTCCTGAGTGGAGTTTTCAGAGGGTCGTATTTGAGCGCTGAGTGAAGACTGCTGGCTCCATATTGCCAAGAATCAGTTCGGACGTAGGCTAAACAAAGTAGTACTCAATACCCTATCAATCGTTGGATCACGGTGGGTGAGCGTGTGGTGTCTAGTAACTAGAATCTGACGGGTTTCAGAGGATCACGGTCGAAACTTATCGACGGATGGTCACAGGTGTTTGGGAGGGTTGGATTTGGAGTTCAGAGGGTCGGAGTGTTTCCACATAGGGGTCGAAATCTTTTCGATGATTGGTCATGGGAGGTCATATTCCTGAAAGGGCTGGATGTGTTGTTTTTTTTTACATCTGTAGGCATAGTTGTTGTTGCTGCATAACTCACAGTAGGGTGCACCGTCCACTGAAGGCCAAGGCGACACCATAAACCCTTTTCCAACCTCAACTTCCTTAATACTCCTCTTCTATTTGTCGTCCTAGTGTTTCTACATGCCAAGAATCCCCCACTATGCTATTCTACAACCCGTACCACCCATCTCACAACCACCTTCTTAATGCCAACTACCTTTGCACTTCATCCCAACCAATTCCTCACCCCACAGCATGACTCTACCATGCCGACCCTGCTCCTCGGCCTGCTAGATGGGCAACCCGATGAGCAACACCACTGACATGGCCTATGACGATGCCACATCACATACTCGCTGTTGATAGCGACCAACCTTACAGGCTTGTGACAGGCCTCCACCTTTCCATAAGGCATGCTAGACACCTTTTCTCTATCCCTGTATCCTAAGGGCATGCCCCACCCAATGATGATGCAGAGGCTGTTGTATCTGAGGCCTCTGCCATATACCCTCCAGCACATATGATGTGTACCCCAGCGATCCCCACACCTGGGATCATCCAGCAAGTCCCAAGGTGGTCTTCCCAAAGTTGATATTGACCGCCACGTTTGTTGAGCAATGCTACCCACATGTGTCTGCACTACCCATTGTGAACACCCTGCATGGCTTTGTGTGGATTGTGCCCGGAACTGCCATAGGCTATCCATAGGCCCTCTCCCTTCTTTGCATAATGTCCTTGTGCAACCACCATGTGTCTCAAATGCTGAGCTCAATGAGCGAGCTATACACCATGCCAGCTGTACCATGGACCCTCACCATCATGCTGACACAGGTGAATGACATGTCGACTACGCCTGTGACTGCACCCAGCGCTGCCACTTGCAATGTCCTTCCAGTGACACCATGGTGTGTCCTACCGACTGCAATGACCTGTTTTCTCAGTCAGCACCATGCCTTGCAACATGACAATCTGTGTACCTTCTTGTGCACCCCTGTGCAGCTGGAGCCTGAATGAGGTCAGCGCGCCTACTGTTTGCATCTTGGGTGACCATCCCAGACCTACGAAGGTCTCTCCATGAGTTGCGGTTTGACTCACTCAGCGATCTCGCACTACCGCTTACTTAGGGATGATGCATGTCCTGCAACACATCTGCCGACACTGCCAATCATGGGTGGAGTCAAGTGGGATAGTATTATGGTCAATCAACTACAACTACAAGTTGACCTGGAGGAGTGCCATGCACAAATGCTGTTCCTGAGCTATGCATAGGGCGATATGCATGGAGATGACAATTGGCATAATGAGTGCCTATGGCAGGTGTCCCGACCTGACATTCCAACAGGTCTGCTTATGCCACTTCTCCTGTGTATGCCAATATTTGAGCACCCATCTGTGGCTCCATCAAGATGATGTGCATATCTTCAAACGAGCCATGACAATGCCATCCAAGTCACCCGCTTGCCTCTCTTTGGCAGCACCCACACCCACACTCCCAGGCCAGCAGCCCCAAGGGGACTCCTTAGTCATTTGCTGGCATCGACACCGGCCCATAGCCGCATCTCGTCCACTGTCATCGTCAATAGCACTGCCGGTCATCCTCCAATTTCTCTGCCATCCCAGAGCACGAGCATGTGGTGTTGTCCCCAGTGCACTTCAGGAGCCTACAGGCTCGGGGGGTCTGTGATGACACTGAGTCTACCTGAACACTGGATGCGGTTTGACTACCTCTTGCACATGCATGGCATCTGCCAGAATCCACCAGACCCAAGGTGACAACCCTGCATCTGTTCCTGGTTGCCATTGCTGTCGCCCCTATTGAGGCCAATGAGGGGATGCATGCATGTGGCTCCACACTTGTTCCAGTCGTTCAACGCGGAGAACCTGCACTGGAGCGAATTGAGCCTGCGCTCAACGCACATCTCATCGCACAACTTGTGACACACAGCCGCTGCAACTTACTCCACGTGCGCCCATGGTGCCAACACCTGTACACTCACTCATGGTCCATGGTCCCTAACAGCTGGGCTGGCTGAGAGGGCTCGTCTTCCCTGTCTGACTATGAGACATAATGGCATATCATTGCAAAGCACACGCCATATCACGGGCTTCCTTTGGCAGTGCTCACATTGGCACTTTTACCTAGCAACCCCACTGATTGGTCTCTGCCTGCTCTGTGTGCTGAGCAACCTCACCAGCATGTGTTTGCACCATACTTTGCAACATGCATGATGCATGCCCCACGTAACACGCTCTCCATCGTTGTGGACCAAGGATGCACTCGGACAGGTCATTGTGGCAGCTGGCCACATGCTACCAAATGAATAGGGGTGTTGAGACTGGCATGGGAAGTCTACAGGTACAGAGATGGAATTGGAGGTGTAGAGTGTTGCAGGAAGAGAGGACAGTTTGGGTGACCCAGACCGAGGCGGTGGGCAAGATAGTAGGTATTTTGCCAGCTGCATGAGAGGTCAGAGTATTGTTGCAGAAGACTGAGATGTACCGTACGGCATATCGTTGTATGCACAATCTGAGGTCGACACTTGTACCTCTGTCCACCGCCAACACTGTAGATGCCTCATGGAGTTGCTGTGCAAGTCACTCACAAACCGCCCCTCAGCAGCATCTGCAGCCCCATTCTCCTCCAGTAGTACCGAGTTGGTACTCCCATGGTACCTACCTACTGCCGCTGCCTGCTCTGACTCATGCTAGGGGTGTAAGCCATCTCTGGGTCTTATTCCCACTGCATTTGTGCTTCCCACACCTTCCACCTGCCATTGGACGCGTACCAATGAGTTGTGACTGCCGTGACATGTACTGAATATGCTCCCCCTTTGTACATGATGCCAGCATCTTGACACACTGTAGCCCAGCCCCCTCTGTGGCAACCTCGTTCCCTCAGTGGGTACCACCTGTTACATACCATTGCAATGGTTGGTGAATACATATAACAAATTGCTGTTTAAATAGTGCCCACAGACTAATGCCAGATAACCGGGCATAGTGGCCTTTTGGCCCAGTTGGAAGAACACATCACTGTGGGAATTTGTTGCCTTTCACACCACCTTGGACACCATCACCCTGCCCTTGTCGCTGCCGATGATGACCTGTGTGCACATGACTCCCACTCGTTTCCAGTATCCAGTGCAGTCGCCACCACACGTAATCTTGCTCTTGCTTGAGTGGAGAGCATGACCAGATGTTCTCCACTCCTGTACCGCCGTGACCCACTTGACACATGCACCGTCACCATGATGGACTGGAGTCAGTGAACCACCATGGTCATTGGTCGCCGATGATGCCTGCTGCCGCCACCCATTGAGCGTTGTCGCCACGTATGCCGCATCTGCAGGAATCAGCCCCATCCTGTCATGCTGATTGTCATCGGCACAAGACAAGCCCCCCACTGCTTATCATCCTCGACTTGTCCCATCCTGGCTGGTTCCTCCTTCCCACTCCCTCTGCCTACCGTTTGGAACGTACACCAATCATGAGTGTTGCTGAACGCAATCCCTCACACTGTTATGGCCCGTACTCTCAATAAACCCATACCAGCCCCCACAACCACCCACACCTTTTCCGGGACTTTTCCGATCGCTCAAAGACCGATTAACCAATTCCCGGATGTCCGACATACATTCCGAGGTTCCGTGTTTCCGAACCTCCGAAGACTCCGAAGTCAAGGTTCCGAAACTTTGATAACCGACGTGCAGGACCATCGCGTACCTTACTCCCTTGTTCTTCTTTCCTATTGACCCCTTGTACTCTCCTTCTCCTTGTTTTATGACCGGCAAAGATAGTACAAGGATAGTCACATGTATATAGTCTGCCAGTCGACTGGACTGTTCGCTAGTACGAATATCGATTTAGTCTCCCACCAGTTTCCGATTCGCTTCCGGTAAACTCCCGCCTCCCTTCCGAAATTAGGGACAGACGATCGAGGAGGGCGCAACACATAAGTTGAAGCCAAGTCCCTTCGACCTCGAACACCTCAGTGACCGGATTGATCTATTCCGCGACCTACCCTAAACTCCCGGCGCCTCCGTCTCCGTCCGTAGTCCGTCCGACCCCGATCTCGGTCTTCGGCCCCGTTACGGACCTTCGCACTAGCCCGGAAAACCCCTTCGGAAGTACTAGCTAAGCGCCTGACACGCGGACTTAACACACACGTGACACAGGTACCTTGATACACTGCAGCCCCCGTTCTCGACCAGCAGTACCAAGTCGGTACTACTACGATTGCACTGTCTCACTGCACATGCCGCTGCAGTGATGGGCACAGGCATTGATGAACCACCGCTAGTTCGTCCATCGCCAATGGCACCTGTGTTGCCTACACGCACTTGTGTCGACACTGGTATACCTGTCTTGCCAACCCTGGACAGAGCGATGCAAGCACGATGCCTCTGAAATGGATCCTGTACTGCAATCCGCTGGTCCGTTCATCACCAATGATGTCTGCTGATGCTGATGCCCGTGGATCTCCCTGCAGTCATTCCCACCTGCATTGTCATACAACTCGGCCCGCACCTGCGCTTCTAATGGTGTCTATTGCATCAGAACTTGCATGACATACTCCCTGTGGCACACCGCCCTTCATCGTTAACCAAGCTCGTGTACAAACGAACTGCGTTGGTCTCATGTGGTCACTATCCATGTTACCTGGATATATCTGCACTGCAAGGCTGGCTGAAGGCTCGCAGTCGCTTGACACATGTAATCCACATCCCTCGGCTTTGTTCAGATCCTTGAAGCAGCACCCCCACACTCATTCTTGATGCCCAAAGTACCACCTATGCTTGATCAAGCAAGTGTTGTCTGCAACACCAACCGATGTCCCCACTGCATCTTCACTCCAGCAGCTTGTGGCCGATGATACCGCCCTTATATGCTGGCCATTATGATCATCGTCACCCCATATGTTGTTTTCACACCTTCAGCCTACTGCTTGATGTCTGAAGTGCCGACAATGTGATCCACCTTCCATTTGGGTGCGCACTGACAAGTTGCAACAGCCGCTGATGTGTACCAAATGTAACCCACTGGACGCGAACGACGCATGGATATGCTTGTATACCCATTTGCTAGCTATCTTGGGCACCTTTCGGTTCAGTTCGGTATCCCTTGTGTGTATTTGGTGGATTGGGCATGTCTATGTCTATGTGTCAGGTCACCACATTCTAGAGAGGGGGTAATGTCGTTTATTCCCTTTTCCTTCCTTTTCCTCCCCTTATTCCCCTATTTTCCTTATTCCTTTTACTTCTATTATTTCCTTAATCTTCTTCTGTCTTCCTTGTTGACTGTGACAGGTTTGTTATGTCACAGTCACAGTAGCTATACAGTCACTGTTTAGGTAAGGGGGTCCTTTGGTTGTTCTCTTCTGGACCTCCCTACCAGGTAAGCAGCTTGCATGTATTTAGCTACATTGCCTTTTATATATTTACTTCTGGACCTCCCTACTAGTGTCTGGTAGTACCTGTGAGTAAACTTAGGGTTTGAGTCCCTGGGTTAGGCCCTGGGTAGGTCGCAGGGCTATGGTGTTTCCCGCTGTTGGTCTCCCAGCAGGTACTGGAATCAGTACCCAAGTAGGTTGCCCTTACGTAGTCACTCATTGGGGCAGTTTTTTGACCCTCTATTATTTTACAATATAATACTTTATATAACCCCCCTTTGCCTTTACAACTGCTTGTATCCTCCTAGGCATGTTTTATATTGCTTCTGGCATATCTCTGGTGGCATTTCAGTCCACTCCTTTGGCATGTGCGTTCTCTGGCGCTTAAAATAAGCGCCCATAACGACGCACCATTGCGCACCTTTGGGCCTTGTCTTTAGCATCCATATTGACAAGCCCCAAAGGTTAGTAGTTACTTTGTTATATACATGTCTTTAGCATCCATATTGACAAGCCCCAAAGGCACTTGTTGCTCTGTGTGTCAGTTATCAGTCTTATTAGACCTTCCCTGCCATCACAACTGGGCCCAACCCGTGGTGTCACACGTGTGCATATGACACACATGTGCACATGGGCAAACAGGGACAACATGCACATGCTTCACACGCCATATGTGCCGTATGCATCGTACATGCCATACACATTGTATGCACCATATGTGCCATACATGCTGTACACGCCATATGCGCCATATGCATCATATGTGTTGTACATGCCATACGCACCGTATGCACCATATGTGCTGTATGCACCATACACACCATATGCACCATATGTGCTATATGTACTGTATGCACCGTATGCACCATATGTGCCGTATGTGTTGTATGTGCCGTATGCATTGTACATGCCGTACGCATTGTACGTGCCATACATGTCGTTGTAGGGTGCAAACTTGCATCTCACCCCTGAGAGACCAATCTCAATATATTGTACTTATATATCGATTTCTATGCCATTCTGTGCGCTTTTTCATTCTGAAAATTTTTGTTATTATTTTGTATTTTTACCCTGAATATTGAGGGAGTTATTCTTCGTTTTGTATGTACTCACGCACGCTTACACATGCACTGCACGAAGCACATGGCCAGCTCCCTGGATAGGGACTGGCAGCCTGGCTCAAACCTTCGATAGGGTCAGGAGCCGGTTGTAGGATACATGTGGGTGAAACATCACCTGCATATGCTTTCCTCCTCAGTGGTTGACTACACTGAGGAGGTGAGTAAAGTACTATAGTTTGTATAATATTTCGACTGAATTTCTTTCTTTTTATCTGTAAGATAATTAACTAGGTATATTCTTTGAATATATTCTTAGTGGTTGACTACACTGAGGAGATAATTAACTAGATTGTTCAATAAATTCTCTGAACTACTGCACAAAGTTGCTATAATCCCTATAGTCGTATGCGCCATATGCATTGTATGTGCCGTACGCGTTGTACGTGCCGTACACCTCATATGCGCATGTGTATGACATGCACACGCCATATGCGTATGGGTGCGGTGTGCACCCCAATACCCATCAACCCATGGGAAAAAACCCTTGGGTTGACGGGTTCGGGTTTCCCATGGGTCAGGTGCGGGTCACCCACATTTGACCCATGGGTGACCCGTGCTGTTCCCTAGGTAGGGTTTGGCCTTCAGGTGTTGCCAGAGGTGTTCAATGGGATTTAGATCAGGGGATTGGGC
>QLPG01016324.1:4031-17230 GCA_003314385.1 Gomphus sp. MG54 | reverse complement strand
GCCAGGTTTTGAAGGCCTCGAAGATGGCGAGCAGTTCCTTATCATGTACGTCATAGTTCAGTTCCAGGGGTGAAAACGTTTGGGAGTGGAAGGCGATCGGGTGTATCTCATTGTCCATGGGGGAGATTATGGATAGGATGGCCACCAGGGCATAGTTGGAGGCGTCTGTCTCAATGACGAGTTGGGAGCCGGGGGTCCATTGGTTTAACACCGGTGCTGTGGTGAAGGCCTTTTTGAGAGTTTCGAAGGAAGTCCTGCAGTCTTCGGAGAAGTTCCAGGGCGTGTCTTTCCGTGTCAAATGGGTTAGCGGAATCGTGATGTCGGAATAATTGAAAATGAAATGTCTGTAGAAGTTTGCGAATCCGAGGAAGGACTGGATGTCCTTGACTTTGCGTGGTTCAGGCCAGTCCTGGATCACCTTGACCTTGTCGTTCGCCATGGTGAGGCTGTTCGGAGATAGGATGTATCCCAGGTATTCCACTGTATCGGCGTGGAACTGGCATTTGTCTGCTCGGGTGTACAGGTGGTTTGTTCGGAGTTGTTTTAGGACTTCGCGCACATGTTTCCTGTGTTCCTCCAGGTTATCGGAGTATATCAGGATGTCGTCTAGGTAGACCAGTACCGAAACGTCGAGGAGGTCGGAGAAGATGTCGTTCATAAGGCGTTGGAAAGCGGCCGGGGAGTTGCTCAGTCCGAAGGGCATGACGCGCCACTCGAAGGATCCGTAGCGGGTGCGGAATGCGGTTTTCCACTCGTCGCCTTCTCGGATGCAGACGAGGTGGTACGCATGTCGTAGGTCTATTTTGGTGAAGATTCTAGCCTTACGGGGGCTGTCGAGTAGGTCAGAGATGCGGGGTAGCGGGTACCGGTCCTTTTTTGTGATTTTGTTGAGTCCTCTAAAGTCGACGCACAAACGTAGGGAACCGTCCTTCTTTCGGGCGAACAGAACGGGTGCCCCGCCAGGTGAGCGGGATGGTCAGATGAACCCCATGGAGATGTGTTCGTCCAAGAATTCGCGCAGCAATTTCAGCTCGCTTTCCGACAGGGAGTAGATGGGGCCGAAGGGGGGTGAGGCTCCTTCCTCTAGGTCTATCTTTAGGTCGTAGGGTTGGTGTGGGGCCAGGGTGTTGGCACGCTTTTTACTAAAGACGTCCTGAAACTCGTGGTATTCGTTCAGGACGTTGGATAGGTCTACGGGGCCGTCCTTGATTTTGTTGAGGTCGGAGAGCAGTAGTTGGAAAGTCTGGGTACCCTCCATCTTCGAGATGCAGGCGAATGCTGCTGCGTTGATCAACGCCACCTTGGGCGCGATGAGTGGTTTTTTTGAGGGGTCGGGAGAGTGGCGAGAGGGGGCTATAGGTTCGGGCGGTTTCACGGAGTCGGTCGGCGGCGGGGGCTTGAAGGATATGTTGCCCAAAACCCAGTCAATCGTTGGGTTGAAGCGGGTAAGCCAGTTATGTCCCAAGACCACCGAGCAGCTCGAGTCAAGCGGAGTTACAAAAAAGGTCACAGAGTGTCGTTCCCCTTGGGGGAAGCGAATCGGAAGTTCAACGGTCTTGCAAATGCAGGAGTTGGAGGTCCCGTCGAAAAGTCTTAGTGGGATGGGCGTAATGTCTTGGTACTGAAGGTTGTATCTAGATGCTAGTTTTGAATCGAGGAAACAGTGTGTCGATCCTGAGTCAACGAGCGTGTTTAGATGTTGTCCTGGTAGGGAGTCGGAGGTTAGACGAATGGTCAGCGCGTTTGGACTTGAGAGGGTGGATGCGTTGAGTCGGAGTATGACGGGAGTGTCGACGGCTTCAGAACGTTCCTTTGTTGGTGCTGGGGTTGTCGTTGCCGAGTCAGTGCTTCCCTTCTTAGGGCATTTTTTAACCCTGTGGCCTGCTTTGCCGCAGAGTAAGCAGAGGTCCTGCCTAAAGCGGCGTTGTCGTTCCAGGGGCGTGAGTTTCCCATTTTTGTCAAGTTTGGGCATCCGTTGGGGGTCGAGCGTTCGGGTGGGTTCTTTGGTGATTTCAGACTTTCGTTCCCAGTATCATGCGTCGATGGATCGGGACAAGAGGCGGAGTTCCATTAGGGAGGATGGTTTTCCTGTCCTGGCTATTTCGTCCTTAATTCTTCCCGGGAGCCCTTTGTAGTATTGGTGGCGAAGGGCGGAGTCGTCCCAAAGGGTATGGGTGGCGAGGTGGTTGAACTCGACCATATATTCCGTGATGTGTTGGTCGTCACACATGTGGAGTTTCTTGAGGTCCAGTTCTGCCTCGCCTTCTGGGTCATGGGGGCCAAAATTTGTTTTGAGTTCAGAGGTAAATTGGTCATAGTCATGGAGCCAGAGGGGTTCGTCATGGGCGGTGAAGGTGGGTTCGAAGTAGTCCAGGGTGGTTCCGGGTAGGTATGATAGCGCATAGGTTACTTTGGTGCTACTGGTGTTGAAGGTTTCTGGGTCATCCTGAAAAATTAGGTTGCACTGTACGAGGAAGGTTTGTAATTTTCTGGGGTTGGAACCGTCGAAAGGGTCTGGGTTTCGAACCTGTGTGGGGGGTCTCGATTTCTTAGAGGTGGCTAGGCTGTTTGCTAGTGTAGTGATGGCTTTGGCGAGATTGGTCATGCTTCCCAGTGGTATGGGGGCGCTCTTCGAGAGTGGTGCCCGTAGAAAGAGGGGTCTGGCGCATGCTCGTAAGAACCTTGTTCGTGTCTTATTTTTCATGACGATCAGGAGTGTGAGTACGAATATACTGTTAAGTCCACGTGTCAGGCGCTTAGCTAGTACTTCCGAAGGGGTTTTCCGGGTTAGTGCGAAGGTCCGTAACGGGGCCGAAGACCGAGACCGGGGTCAGACGGACTACGGACGGAGGCGGAGGCGCCGGAAGTTTAGGGTAGGTCATGGAATAGATCAATCCGGTCACTGAGGTGTTTGAGGTCGAAGGGACTTGGCTTCAACTTATGTGTTGCGCCCTCCTCGATTGTCTGTCCCTAATTTTGGAAAGGAGGCAGGAGTTTTACCAGAAATGAATCGGAAACTGGTGGGAGACTAAATCAATATTCGTACTAGCGAACAGTCCAGTCGACTGTCAGACTATATACATGTGGCTTATCCTTGTACTATTTTTGCCGGTCATAAAACAAGAAGGAAAAGGAGTACAAGGGGTCAATAGTAAGGAAGAACAAGGAGGTAAGGTACGCGATACTAGCGCGTCGGTTATCAAGATGCGGAATCCTGGGTTACGGGAATCGGAATCGGACTAGTGGTGGTTCGGACGGATGTTACGGGAACGGGAACGGAAACGGGAACGGGAACGGAAACGGGAACGGGAACGGAAACGGGAACGGAAACGGGAACGGGTCCGTACTTCGATGGTCAGGGAGGATTCGGAAACGGGGGTGGGTGATTGTGGGGTTTGGTGTGGGTTTGTTGGAGGCATGGGGCGTAACACTGGATTATAATTCATCTGACTGCCCCATGGTGCCTAGGGAACGGCACGGGTCACCCACAAGTCAAATGTGGGTGACCCACACCCGACCCATGGGAAACCTGAACCCGTCAACCCATGGGTTTTTTCCCATGGGTCAACAGGTGTCGGGTGCACGCCGCACCCGCACGCGTGTGGCACCTACGGCGCATACGGCGCGTTCGTGGTGTTGCATGCACGTATGGCACTTTTGTCGCGTTCGTGTCGGCGTGGGTGCATTTGCATAAGTTGCATTTGTGTCGGAGTTGACGCCCCGGGTTGGGCCCGGGTCATGGGTGCTCGCGGCTTGACCCGCACCCACACCCAAGGACACCTGACCCAGTGACCCGTGTGGGTTGGCCTGACCCGTGCATTTCCCTAATGGTGCCTTCCTGGCTAAACCTCCACCCAGCACATAACACCTCACTATCTTATGGCCACATTTCCTACAATTCGTGCAAAAATAAGAGAGTCATGGTGAAGAAGGTTGTGGTGCTTGTGAGTATGTTGTAACATTTTGAAGCACATTTGACTGAGAACAGATTGCATCCATTGGAATTACCCCCCTTTCACCCCTGGGTGGGTTAAACCTTTTGGCTTGCTTACCCCAAGCGACAAAGGCAGTAGCTGCCTTTGTTGACATTTCGACAGCACTCAGGTCAGCTTCATGGGCCTCCAAACGTTCTTTGATGTCGTCTGGATCAACAGTGATCATACGGATTGTCTGGGCGATGGATCTCCATGATTCCAGGAAGTTACAAAGGAGCATAGCAGCATGAGTTGTATCTGCTATGTATTCGCCCATGTGGCCAAGTAGATCACGATATGTTTTCATAGTATTGATATAGGACGACACGGATTCATCTTCACCCATATGGTAATTCTCGTACTTGGTCCTAATAATACTGACTTTACTAAGATCATGCGACTCAAACTTCTTGCACAAAATATTCCAGGCTTCCGTGGCCTCATTGGTTCGATTAATAGAGAGTTGGAGATCAGGGGAAATGGTAAGAAGGATTTGACTATATGCACAATTATTATGAGCATTCCACTCCCTCAGCAATTGTGAGAGTGGAACCATCCCTACATGAGGAACTCCAGCCAGAGTAGTGATAGTTACAGTAGCAGGAGATGGCTTAAGGTCCACACCAATAATCAACTCATATAACCCTCTATCTTTCATCATAGCAATCATCTCCATCTTCCAAGTTATCCAGTTCTCTTTCTCCAGCTTAGGTCTAATCTCCTGGAATTTATATACATCATGCAAAAAAGGAGCTGGAGGGGCGGGTGCAGGAGGAACCAGTGCAGTGATAGTTGTCATATTGAAGAGACCTTGAGACTCTTAATCTGACAGAATTAAGAGCTGGAAATGTGGAGAAAAAAAATAAAGAAAACTCTGCAATTTAAGCAGAAGACAAAGAAAAATAAAGATTTTAAATTTTCTGGGGCAATGGAAGATGAAAAAACTTCTTACATTTTGTTTTTACAACATATACACTATATATGATACACATAGGAGGTAAAGAAACTCAGAGAGACAAGATTATATGAGGAAATGATGCACATGTGACATCATGAAGGAGATATTTTTATACAAAGAATTGGAAGGGAAAAATACATCAAAATACAATATAAAACGTACATGTAAACTATTTGCCGCAAAAGCGAACACTTTTGTTAGGGAAAATATTGTGCCACGCTCAAGCTGGTCCAATGACCGTACGCTGGTGAATGGGTGCTTTGCTTCGTCCTAATCGGGATGGAGATGATTATCTTGTCTTGAGATAGTTGGAATGAATAGAAACTCGAGTGGGAGGTTGATGGAACAATATAGTACGTGTCTTGTAGAATAGAAGTCGATAGGAAAAAGGTGATGGATCACGAACATTTTTGACATAAGCACCAGCAGCGATGCACGATGACCTATAACTGATTTTCTCACTTGTGCGAGTGTTTGTTAATACAATATACTAATAGATAAAGTACTACAGTATCTAATAACCAGTATTAGATATTGTAATACTCTACCTTTGCCTGTATATCTGTTGGTATGTGTGACTGCACGTGATGTCACGCTGGGCCATTGGTGGGGAAAACCATAATAGAAGTTAAAATTATGGTTGGAAAAATATGGAAAAATACTAGAACAATTGTGGTGATGCATCTTGAATATTGTATCGAAATAGATAGCTGTATAGGCTCGACATCATTAAAATCGGCACAAAGTACTGAATTGTATGCATATTGCGCATATATGCATACTTGGTGACATGGATCCATTGGATAAAATTGCAGAAAAATCATGGTAATATACCATGACTATGGCTTGAACATATTTGCTTGTACACATGTCATAAAGATTGTAAGTTTCGTAAAAAATCGTTAAAAAATGTTTATTTTTCTGCTCAATGATTTACAACACATAGTGCTAGCATACCTGGCAAAGGAGGATCCAAAGAGAAAACTCTAAGGAACCTCTTCATCTCTCTAACTACATATTAGGAACTGTTGTGTTGGCATGCCCAACTATTCAATTCAGCCTGTTCAGCCCAAACCCTGCTCTCACTCACCTATTCAACCACATGCTCTTCAGCCCTTGAATTCAATTCACCTTGTGTATCTGTCTTGGTATCACATGCAACTTTCAATACACTCCTCTCATTTATGTCAAACTCCACATGCTTGCAAATCCATTTTCACTTTCATTTACATTAATATTTTCTTAATTACATTCCTCTCCACTTTTCTTATTTGCAATTCTGCTCTATCTCTGACATCCAATCTGTTACTACATTCCTTATAGGGTAACTCCATTGGGAATTGGGGTGATAAATCACCCCTCAATGTCACAGAAGAGATTAAGATTGGGATATAGTATTCTGTTCTCACTTTTCACGATCCTCAGACTTTCTTATCTATTATAGGAATCTAGTCAACTCCTCGTAGATTTGAAAGTAGTATAAAGATCTTGTACATTCAGTAGTTCAGTCTAGTCAGATAAGCGACTAAGATTCCAACTAAGATTTTGACTCAGCTTCTTCCATTCATCTTAGACTTCATCTCCATCCTTGCTTTTACAAAATTAGGATCCAGTGTGATCTGGTTGGTGCAACACACAAGTTGAAGCCTACCCTATTCCAAACCTCGCCATTGCTTTGCCTTTGGGAGATATTACTTTATTGCAACTACATCATTCTTTTACATTGTAACATTACAATTATATACTGTACATACTACAGCCATGGTTCTCTGTTCATTTCAGGCATAGCACTCCATCCCTTTCAGATGCAGAACTGGGGTGCCAGGGGCATAGTTGGTTGCTGATGGGGTTGGTGATAGCTGCAGGTGGTGCCCGTTGATGGTAACTGCCAGTTATAGCACCTGCTTGGTATGAAGTTTAGGCATAGCAGTCAGGCATGTACAAACTGGGTCTTGGTTGGTGAGTTTGGTCCTCACTCAGTAGGTGCTCGGTCGTGACCCAGTTGCTAAGGTTTCCCTGACAGCAAGGCATTATACTTACACTATCATTGAATTTTTTTACTTCTTGATGTGAACAATCTATAACTCAACATGCCTATACTTTTTTGAGCCTCAGATGAGTCAGGTCACCCAAAAGCCTCAATTATCACACCAAAGGTTAGGTTATTTATTTAGTTGATGTCTTCTTACTGATGGAAGATTATAGAATGTGCTTTTATTGTCAATGCTTAGCATGATTGCTTCAGTGGGAAATGTGATCCTATAGGCACTCATTACATCTAACAAGAACATATAGCTTCAACACCAGAAGACCCAATCATTGTATATACTAATGAGAACCAATTCCTTCTCAATATGCATGCACTCTATAATTCCAACCTTATCTGTGAGACCCTTCCTCAATCTCAATAATTTTATTGATTGACAGCCAAAACTTCAGCTGCCATTCTTCATGTTACTGACCTAGAAAAATGTCCAGAATTAGCCAACCAAGCAGCTGCTACCCAATAGGGAATGGCACAGGTCACCCATGGGTCAAATTTGGGTGACCCACACCCAAACACATAGGAACCCAAACCTATCAACCTCTGATTTTTTTCCAATGGGTGGACAGGTGTCAGGTGCATGTCATATGTGTGCATGTGTGATGTGTACATGTCATACATCTCAACAAAGTTGACACCATGGGTTGGGCCCAGGTTGTGAGTGCTCTCAGCTTGACCTGCACCCAAACCCAAGGACACCCAAACCTATGACCCATGCTCTTCCCTACTACCCAAGCAAGAAACAAGGAGTTGAGGGAACAGGGGCCTGGCACAGCTGGGTAAAACTCAACTCAATCCCCAATGACATCAGAATCATCTCACACAATTCTTGATATGTTGACACTGCATAACTACAATTTATTCTAAATTTATGTAGAGAAATAATATACAAAGTTATTTGAATTAGTATTAGCTACTGACTATACCACCTTACCTTTTGAGAACAATGTGCCTAATGTCAACCTTTATATTTCATGACTTCAACACTTTTTCAAGGTGAGAGTCTACCTTCCAGCCAACCCTGACCAGTGTTCCAAATTAGGGTAAACTCCGCACTTTTGCTCAATGTTAATCTCAGCTCCAGCTAAAACGGCGGTGTAGTCATCCATCAGCCACACAAAGTCATGTGGTTAGTTCCACCACATCAAACGCAAGTCTATCGAATTTAATGATCTAGAATTACTTTAAGCCACTAGAATAGCAATTAGAAGAGAATGAGTCGTAGGCCAACCAATTGAGGAAAGAATCCGTTCGGGATGAATGTACTAAAGGAATATGACTTGGCCTATTCATCAACTGGGAAAAACAAGTCACAAAGGATCTGCTGATATTGCGTACATTAAGACAAGACCATGTCACGCTGCGGCACCCGCCAGGAGTTCGGGCGTGGTCTACACGGCGTTGAAGTGGCTGGCGAGTGCGTTCTGACTTTACTGCAACGCCAACAGATGCATATGCAGTACTATGACATACGTGCCAACATCCTAGATGCTTATACACGGCTCGACGCGCACCAGCTTCAGCTTTTTCTTCGCCTTCGCTCACTTCCCTCTACCGGTTCCCATTCAGAGCTCGCTGTTCGTCTTACTGAACATGACCTCGAAACATATACGACTTCTCTTACAAAATCTGTATCCCCCGCGCCTTCCAGTCCATCGAAGGTGGATGCTACTCTCACACCATACACCCCCTACGCTCAGATCCTGTCCCATCTCCCGATTGATCTCATCTCTGAGATTATCGACCATCTCGGATCATGGGAGCTCTCTAAAGCGGTGGGTGTCCCCACCTCTCTCCTTCGTCCACCTCCATGGAGTGCGGCTACAGCCCTAGACCACGCCATTCTCTCGACTTCCCTTGAACGTGTTCGCACCACACCCATCTCACCACCATTCACTCAACTTGGCGCAAACCTGCTTATTGCCTTCGATATGCGCGACGCCCTTGATTATCTTTGGGGTGTGGAGGCTCTCAGACCGATATTCAAAAAATATTATCGAGACGACTTCTCTTTGATTACCACACTGGCTAGCACGCACAATCGCCCCAGGATGCTTGATTGGTGGCTTGCTCAACCCGACATATTCCCAAAGGTTCATACTTCAGACGCAATCGACGGAGCATGTCGGAATATCTCTCTGAATGCGCTTGAGTGGTGGGACGCCAAGTCACGTGCATCCTCAGATCCTGCGTTCAGCAAGAATTGCAATGGTGTTTCGTCAATCTCCAATGAAGAACGCAACGTCTTACCTATTTTGCCCTTCCCACCACCATACACTTGCCAGTCCCTCGAATCCGCGTCTCTCAAAGCACATATTCCTGTTCTCTCTTTCTTCACTTCTCATTCATGGCCCTTGATTCCGGGACGAGCCCTTGACATGGCCTCATCTGCCGGACACGTCCATGTACTCGATTGGTGGGCTTATGAGTCCGGCCTGGAGATTGGAAAAGATGTCAAGTACGACAAGAATGCAGTCCATCATGCCAGCTGCGCAGGCAAAGTGGAGGTATTGGAATGGTGGAAACAACAAAGTGAACGAGGGAAAGGGCAGGGCGGGAAGGGCGTGCAGATGATATTTGACGAGGATGCCCTGGTGGGTGCGACAAGGCATAACAAACCGGAGGTTGGTGATATTCGCAATGTGCCATTTAACAGGAAGATGTTTTTGGGCTGACGTAGTGACGCAGGTATTGGAATGGTGGGACAAGTCTGGACTCCCTATTTCATACCGCATGTGTGACATAGAAGCGGCCCTGGAGGATGCTATTGCAGGTGGTGCTGCTGCTCGTGCGTGGTGGGCTCGAAAGGGTGTCAATTTTCGAGCTGGCGACTCGGAGTGGATGATGGTGCAGAGTCTGAACTGAATGCATGGTGCACTCTAACCAGCTTGCGAACAGATAAGCGGCGACTAGGAGAGAACAAACCCCGCATTTGTATGACTCGACAGAGTTGTACAGGTCGAAAAATAAAACGTTGTAGCAGCCATCATTTGTATTAATCTCAGTCGTGCTAGACAACATATTTCTGATCTGTATATATATATATAGGAATTGTTATAATAGTAATGAGCACGAATTCATTAAAACCTGTCTGACGAGGACGTTTATTTGTCCGTGTTTATCTCAAAATAAGCATTTGGCTTTTGTTACGCATCGCACAATCTCGATGGCCTCTCGCATCGCGACAAGCTCGCTCAGAGGATCATGTATGTTCACTTCATACCGCCTTTTCTTGTTTCATAATATCTACTGGTTGCAGCCTCATTATTCCGTCCTTATGCGGCTGCCCGTCTGACGAGGTATATGGACCCAGAAAGAGCTTTACATCTAAGCCCAATTAACATATAAATTATCAGCCGCGCACTTTCCACATCTTCAATCCGTGCTCAGCAGCCCCCACCGGCGGAGCGGGCCTCGGAAATCCTCGAGAAGGTGCCTTCTTCCCCGAGCCTCATCACCAAGACTGGCACCGTCGTCCTCGGGACTGGCGCCCTCGCGACGGCAATCTCCCAGGAGCTGTATGTGATGAACGAGGAGAGTGTGCTGGCCCTGGGAGCCTTCATCATCCTAGGTGCCATCATCAAAGTAAGTACAGTGCTTTAGAGTTATCTTGAATGATTGGTGATATCTTGTCTACATATAGGCAATCAAGACACCGTATAAAGAGTGGGCCGAGACACAAATCCAGGTGTGGATTGTCTCGCCAGTTGCGGATGATCTATTCTAAGCAACGTGTGTGGATAGCGTATCAGATCTATTCTTGAGGCGTCTCGTGTGGAGCACACCCAGGCTGTCAAAGATCGCATTGACTCGGTCAGCCAGCTTAAGGATGTAGTCGATATCACCAAAGGTCTCTTCGCTCTCTCCAAGGTGCGTATTTAGCTTATATTCAAAGTTCTCGTCTGTCATAATCCGTTCCTGTATCTCTAGGAAACTGCCCAGCTGGAAGCCGAGTCGTTCGCCCTGCGCCAACAAGTGACGCTTAGCTCAGAACTCAAGTCTGTCCTAGACTCGTGGGTGCGATTCGAGCAACAGGTCAAGGAGTCAGAGCAGGCCGATCTGGCCAAGACTGTGATTGACAAAGTGCTCAAGAGTATCCAGGACGAGAAGACTCAGCGCGAAATTCTGGCCAACGCTGTTGCAGAGGTTGAACGTAAGCTGAACTCTTTTTGGTCTATCTGATGCATTGTGCTCGATCACTCATCATTCACTCTGTAGAATTGGTCAAGGCAAAAGCTATATAAATGTTGACTGACTTGTTGATAGAATATATAAGATTTGTTCTCTGCATCACATGGAACTATGTTCATCTTTATGAGACATGCTTTCAAATTGTCATTGATATCCAGGCTTCCATGGAAGTTCTATCGAGAGGGATGCACAAAAGGTATTTCTATCATAACATAATATGTAGAACCTGCAGAAGAGTCTGATAGGTGTGAGATAGCATGCCATGAATGTTTTCTTGCTGGATGGACAGAATTGTGTAGACCCATCACAGCAACCTTCCTTTTCAGTTAGTTTGGATGATGCAATAGAGACATCTGTCAGTTTAATTATACATTATTTGTATTTGATCAATCATATGCTCTCCCACCAGATGCAATCAAGGCATTTACAATGAACAAGTCAAATGGTGGTGCTCAATGCAAGCAAAAGAATACTATCATTCCTCAGTCAAATCCAGACTCCCAATTCTATGGGGTCTAGCAGAAAATGATTATACCACCAGGAGAAGCAAAGGGTTGAAAGACTGCCTTGAGGAATATGGTTTTGATGTTTCAAAGATGAAAACTAAGTACTTACCTGTTTGTTCTTTTGAAAGTCAAAACCACCATATGGCTTGGCTCTTGTCATAGCAAGAAGACTTTATAGATCAATTGGTGGACAATTCTGAGACTTAAGTCTGTCAAAGAATGAGCAGAGTCACTGGAGAACAGATGGTGAATGCTCTGTCAAAGAAATGTTCACTGGTAGAAAGCCAGCCAGAAATTTCAAAAATGATGCTTTCTTGAACTTAAGTCCCAGTATTCATGAAAAGCAAGCCGAGTGGAAACCATCAAATGAGATTCTGACGAGCGGCACCTAATGACGGACGGTCAGAGTCTAAATTAAATTTTATACGCCTTCCTCGACTGGTATGTTCCCGCAAAAATTCAAGATTTTAAGTCTAGACGCATACCATACGCATCTTCCCCATCGTAATCTGAGATCCGTCGCCTCATATTGTCATCTGTTGACTGTGAAAAATGCAAAACAGCAGACGTACAATATTTAGATTCGATCCTGTCCACAGTGAAACCTAAAGTGTCACGGTATAACCCGATGGCAGCACGATTTGACTGGCGAACGTGAAGTGAGACATAAGCTGCTTTGTACACGGCCGCCATCGCCTCCTCTTCGTTAATGCTTTTAACTTCAAAGTATTGGGGGACAGGAGATTGTTAACGTACGAGACTGCACCATCAGCTTTTTCGCTAGACCGAGCCGTCGATAAGATCGAAGGACGGATATTGAAGTGACATGACCATGCGGCTCATCACCTTCCCCTAAATCTTCCTCCCTGCAAGTGTGAAAAGGGTGAAGCGTGTCAGTGTATTTCCATCATATAAACGAGACGGCGGACATACATTTTCGCTAATATATATCCAACTATACGGCCGTTGTGGTCCTCGGCAACATACGACAGCTGTGGCCATGTCAGAGCGTGGTATAAATCTGGGCAAAGGTGTGAGTTGGCTTTTTGGCAGAGAATATATAAGTCCAGACGTGCAATATCGTAACGTGTAGTTTTCGGGTAGGTTGTTTAGGTTGCAAGCTTGCATACCCATCAAATCCTCTGCCTACCAATGATACCATATATAAGCAATACGTTCATTACCGACTATCCAGATCGAGAAACAAACGACGTACACGAGCTAAACGAATGTTCATGGCACGAAGTACCGCAATGTCTCCTTACTTAAATCTCGGCTACAATGATTCTGTGGACGTATGGGAATTGTGGTATGGTATTAGCTAATGCTAATGGGATCCGGGGCGTCGGGTCATCCTGTTTGGGACCGACAGGTTGGCTCGCATAGATCAGAGAGTATTAGTTACCCAATAATTATTAGCAAACTGAGTTGTGTGCCTAAAATTTTTAATTCTTTTAAGTGTCTCCTCACCTCTACATAGTAGCAAGTCTGCTCACCTAGAATGCCCAATCCTTGGTTCACCCTTC
>QLPG01016322.1:0-22946 GCA_003314385.1 Gomphus sp. MG54 | reverse complement strand
TTGATGATAAGGTGTCTCTGATTACCTCGTCCAAAACAGCTTGAGATTTTAAGAGCTGCAGAAAATTTGGTGTTTCGACTCATCTTGCCGCAGGTTTGGCTCACCTCTACACGAAGATCGTCCGTCTTCCGGCGCGTCTCATCGACGACGTGTTGTAACGTCTCTTCATCCTTCAGCTGTTCCAAAGATTGGAAGTGAGTGTTCAGAAACTCCAAGGCGTGCTCCTGAGAATTAGTTGGACTGGGAGATTGCAGCAGTCGTTTTATTGTGGTTGATGCCATGCTACATACAGCCTACAGCTTAGTCACGTCACCAACCTAATCTGTCTCAGCGCTTGTAATTTTTTATCACCCTCCAATATTGCGTCCCCGCTACCTGTGCGCGGAATGGTTCTATACCTGTTAGATTATGGTGCAGGAAACGTGCAAAGTCTTGCCAATTCTCTCCGGAAGTTAGGCTATAGCTTCAAGTGGATAGAATCTCCTTCGGACTTCGGTTACGCCTCAGTGAGTCCTCCAACGCATGTGCAAAGGAGATATACCAAACATGATTGATTAGAAAGTTGTATTTCCTGGCGTTGGTGCCTTTCAAACCGCTATAGAACACCTCACAGCACGAGGGCTGTTAGAGCCGTTGCGGCGATATATAGATTCTGGCAAGCCGTACTTCGGGATCTGCATAGGCCTCCAAGTTCTCTTCGCATCCTCTTCTGAGGCACCCTCCGTTCAGGGTCTTGGGATCATCCCGTCACATATTGAACGCTTTGACGACACTACAAAAGCTGTGCCTCATATGGGTTGGAATTCAGTGCTGCTCAGCGAGTCTGTGACGGACGACGACACGGCATTTGGCATGTCTGAAGACGCGGCATACTATTTCGTACACTCGTACCGCGCTCGTTATGATTCTGCGGGGGAGATTGCAGCCTGGGCGCATACTGTGACCCAGTACGGGCAGGAGTTGTTCGTTTCGGCCGTGCGTCGGGGTCATCTTTTTGCTACACAGTTTCATCCTGAGAAGTCGGCCAAAGCAGGCTTGGATTTGCTTGATCGATGGCTACAGTTACCTGTCCATAGCATGACGAACGACACATACTCCAAATCCCTCATCATCAGGAGTCCACGAGCTAAGGACGGTTTTATACGACGCGTTGTTGCGTGTCTCGATGTGCGTGCGAACGATGAGGGCGATCTTGTCGTTACCAAAGGGGACCAGTACGACGTGCGTGAGAAGACGATACCCGAGTCATCATCCTCTAGCACATTGAGAGTGAAATCAGCAGGTGCGGTGCGCAACCTTGGAAAACCTGTCGCGTTAGCAGAACGATACTACACCGCTGGTGCGGACGAAATATGCTTCTTGAATATCACATCGTTCCGTTCGTCACCCTTGCAAGATCAGCCCATGCTCGCCGTTGTACGGGCAGCTTCTGAGCATATATTTGTCCCTCTCACCATTGGTGGAGGCATAAAGGTGAGCTGTTTTAAAAAGGAATTTATGATAAATTCATAATGTCTGGACGCAGGACTCTGTGGACCCTGACGGGACACGCCGCACGGCCGTCGACGTAGCTGGTGCATATTTCCGCGCAGGAGCTGACAAAGTAAGCATTGGCAGTGATGCCGTACTCGCCGTCGAGAAACTCCTAGCCTCTGGCGGTGTATCTTCGGGACAAAGTGCCATCGAGACCATCGCGCACGTTTACGGACGCCAAGCTGTTGTCGTGTCTGCAGACCCTCGGCGTGTGTACGTCGATGCTGGCACTTTTAATGGTCCGCAGGCCGGCGAAGTTGTACGTGGGGAGGACGGAAAGGCATGGTGGTATCAATGCACCGTGTCTGGTGGACGCGAGGCCCGGCCGCTCGGAGTGGTACAGCTTGCACGAGGGGTAGAGCAGCTCGGGGCGGGGGAGATCTTACTGAACAGTATTGATCGTGACGGTACAGGTGCAGGGTTTGATCTCGCTCTCATACAGCTCGTTTCAGCGGCTGTCCGGATTCCGGTGGTGGCAAGCAGTGGGGCTGGGAACGTGGAGCATTTTGTAGAGGTATTTCAAGAAACAAGGGCAGAAGCAGCCCTGGCGGCAGGAATTTTCCACCGGGAGGAGGTTGGTATTGCGGATGTGAAAAACAAGCTTATCGCGCACGGGGTAAACGCACGCAGAGTATTATAAATGTGCGGTCCGATTAGTTCGGAGATCTGAAGCAAGGTTCGTACATGAATAGACAAGATTGTACAAGAGTACAATCTGCAGCAAGGGAGCAAGACGTAAACCCAACGTAGTAAAACAAGAGTGTGCATGCGGAAACCTGGGTGTAAGCAAAGGGGGAAACGGGAAACAGCACGCTATTCTGCATACAATAAATCTGCACGTCGAAAGTCCATGTGAAAAAAATCAAGGTTTAGTACCGCGACGAACTCCTTTGAATCTCTTCATGAGAGATGTTTTCCTACCAAGACCACGACCAGCCGAAGCGCCATCTCCAAAGTAGTCTGAAGGGGGAGGAGGGAGTTCCTTCTCCCGCGTCTCATCTTCCACAAGGACAAACTCCGCGGGGCGCTCAGAATCAGAACCAGGAGAAATAGCGACGCTGCCGGCGCCGCGAGCAGCAGCAGCTCCACCCGGCGAACGGGTAAAACGACCGAGGAAGGATGTCTGGTGCTTGTGAGTGGGGCGGGTGGAAGGACGAACGGGAGCAGAGGGAGTAGTACCGCTCTCGACTGAGTCCGGAGGTGACTCGCCGGTAAATTCGGAGGGTTCTCTCTCTTCCTGGTAGGTAACGGGTACGTTTGGTGCATCACGCATCTTACGGATGCGGGATATGAGGGATCTAGAGCGACGAGGAGTGTTCTCGCCACCACTGGCAAAGTTAGGGGACTCGGGCGAGGAAGAGAGATCTGGTGTAGATTCGGTGTCTGTGGAATGGCTCCCAGGGAGTGATATCGGTTTCGGAGGGGGTAAGGTAGAGCGGGTGCGGTGAGGGCGGGAGGGACGAGAAGCGTCTTCGAGATGGTCTCTATAGGCATCACGGGCATCTTTGGCACGTCTAGAGGAAGAACTATTGTGACCATCCTTGCCGTTCATGATGGAATTTCCAGCGGATCTGTCGCCACCACCGGCAAAGAATTCCTCGAAAGGCTCTGGCTCTGCTATGCCCCAAGCCTCAGCGAGAGCGTCGACGCGTTTCTTGGGAATAGAGCCGGGGGAAGAGGGAGAACTAGGATACAAGCTGGCGGGACCATAAGGGGAGTCATAAGAGGACATTGCGGAAAGAGTGGACTGTGCGAGTGGAGAAAGACGACGGTCTGCGGAAAAGTCCGGTGCATTTGCCAGTGGGTCGTTGGCATTGTCGCCGGGACCCCAGGCCATCATGGGTGCCTTGTGCTTGTGTTTATTACGGGAGGGAGCACAGGCATCAAATGGACCATCGTGGTGGAGCACTGTAAAGAAACTTCAGATGGGTGTAGAGTAAGTGAAGAAACACATACTAGCCGCGCCAACGCCGGAAAAGTCGAGTCTATCTATGATATCTGCATGCATACTGGCCTTCTTGGGAGCCTTCTGACGAGGAGGTTTGCCCGACTTGTCTACAGGGGGTGGGATAGAGTCAGTTGAGACGGAACGACGGGTGCGAGGGGGGGTGATTGTGCCGGAATTATTACTACAAAAAAGGTTAGGAAAAAAGACATTAGGCGAAATGGAGACATACGATGAATGAGATTTTCCCGTCTTTGACCTGGCAGGGTCAGTGACTGGTTTGACTGTAACAGACTCCCGTACAGCAGAGAGCATGTCTTCCTTTGGGGGAGGGAGCGGGGCAGAACGAGGACCGTTGCGATCGTAGTTGTGAGAGGCGTTGTCGCGGAAGGGATCAGAAGATTGACGGCGATGGGAGGCAGCCATATGGACCTGGGCAGGAGCTGAGTTTCCACGCTTGCACCACACGTACCAACATGTGACCATCACACTAGGTCACGTCACACCCGTGGTTAGGCCAGGAACATCCGCGTTTTGTGGAGCCTGGATATATAAGAAAGTTACACACGACCTCGAGATCCGCACTATTCTTGCAAGGGAGGTCGATGTAGCATGCGATGTTATATTTATTTCTCTCCGAGTTCAACCAGCGTTCCTGGCCTGTTCGGTCACAGGAGTGCGAAACTATTCAAAATCTCTCAATAAGATCTTATGAAATATCCTATTTTTGGCTGTCTGTACACCAACATTAAACAAAACAAATGAGAAGTTGAGTATTATGCACATTTAACCTGTTCCCCTCACTCTCTGAGAAAATGAAGGTTTCCTTACATTTTTCCAGACAAAAATCCTAAGAAATTTTGAGGAACAAGCAGTTTTCTCTTTGTTAGGCTGGACAATATTGCAGAAATAACCATTACAAAATTTTATTATGGAGTTAGGAATCTTTTTATATATATATAGTGCATGTTTGTTAAGTCTGTGTAAGTACAATGCTTCAGAAGATACTGGAAGACTTGTATGAGCGTGTTAAAGTGTTGAATTTCCTGTTGACTTATATGGGTGATTGTTATATTTTGATGAGGAAATTTTAACTAGTACATAACAACCTAAGTAATGAAAGAACACCATGTGATGTGGTTGGACAAAAAAGGAAATGGGAACCTTGACTGACAAGGTTCTAACAGTGAGCCAGAACAAGAGGAGACTTGAGGCAAGGTGTTGAAATATATGCAAGTAAGCAATGAATGTAGCAAAACTGCAGGTTGGAAATAGCAATCCAGCACATTGTTAAATCTGCATGTCAGGCACTTAATCAAATGCTTCTGGGAGGGTTTCTGGAGGGTTCCAAAGGATTCCGTGAGGGGGGGTCAAGGTTCCAAGGGTGTAGGGGGTTGGGGTCAGATTCACAGACGGAAAGGCAGAGGTAGATGGGAAGTGCTGGGGACTTAGGGAAGGCCGGTTAGGGTAGACACGACTAGTTGCTCGAGTGTTTGAGGTTGATGGGACTTGGCTTCAACTTATGTGTTGCACCCTCCTTGATCATCTGTCCCTAATTTCAGAAAGTTGGAAAGTTAACTGGAACTGAATCGGAACCTAAGACACAGACTAAGTCGATATTTGTACTGGCAAATAGTCCAGTCAACTGGGGGGTTATACATGTAGCTACTTCCTTGTACTATCTATTGCCAAATATAAGACAAGGGAATGGAGGAGTACAAGGGGTCAATAGAAAGGAGAAAACAAGGGAGTGAGGTATGCAGTGATCCTGCATGTCACTTATCAAGGAGCAGAAATTGGTCGCAGACTCAGGGGTTTGGGATTGCAGGATTGTAGGATTGTTGCAACAGATTCACAGAGAATGGTTGTTTCAGACTTCTATGGTCAGAAAAGTCCCGGAAAGGGTGCGGGCAGTTGTAGGGTCTAGTAATGGGTTTGTTAGGGGCATGGGCCATAACACACATTGGCAAAGTCTAAGAGCTGAGACATTTCTTTTGTTCTTATTCATTCTGACTTTTATTGAAAGATGATATTATATTCTTTTTATTCTATTGTATAACCTTTTGTAGCAGTCAAAAGACCGATGCATAGTTATAAGCCATTTTCTACATAGATAGTTCCTCAGTCAAAGTATCTGCACCTTTGACTGAGGTAAGTCTCATCATTCTCAGAAATTATATCTAGAGTACTTATTTCTGCAGCCCTGACTGCTGTGTTGGCTGCCTCCTTAGCAATCTTTTCCACCTTCTCCACCTCTATTTTTGCCTCTTTGCCAGCTTCCTCGTCTGTCTTCTTTGGGCCTCAGCAGCCCCCTTTGCTGCCCATTCTGCCATTTGCTCCTGCTGATGCTATCGTTCGAGCCAATTTGGCTTGAGCTGCTCCTTTTTATCATCAGTTATGGCGCACATTTTTTTCGATGTGTTGATCTTCTGATGGGAGAATGGACTGATGGGAAGCCTGGGAACTTCCCCAAACAATCCATTGTAGAGTTGCTCTAGGTAATTAATACCTAAAAGCCTGCATGCACCGGTCCTTTTTCTCTGGCAGGGTCTAGCGTAGTCATTCAGCACAGCTGGATTAAGCTCTGTGACACAGCAATGTATGAATGAAAATAGAATATGAGTAATTAGGATGTGATGTGACAGGGACATGACCTGAGATATGAATGTGTCATGCTGACTAAGACTTTGGACTTTGGCTTTAGACTTGAATATAATAGTCTAGACATTTCTAGACTAGTCTTGACTTGGACTTGGAGACTTGACTTGGGGCTTTAACTTGTGAACTTGTTATTACAGAGGTGAGCCAGAGGCCTTTATATACAAAAACCAAGCAACAATGCAAAACAATGCAAGAGGTTGGCTATGTCAGTTGAATGACAAAGCATAAGAACAAAGTATACAAAAGAGGAAACTATGGAGAAACTCTGGAGAAATGGTACAGCATTGAGGTTGCATGAATAGGGGCTAGGGGCTATGATAGGGGGAGACTAACCAAAAGGGTAAGGATGATGAGTAACAATGAGAAAAGACTAACAGAATAGGAAACAGGTCTGAGTCATGCTGTCAAGTACACATACCAAGATCCCAGTAATTCAGCAGTGCTGACTGAGCAGTCATCCTACATCCACGTACAAGTGTCCACACTGCATGCAAAGTCACTTGGTATGCTGATCTCAGCTTGGCACATCCACCACCCACACTCCTTGTCCTCACCCCTCACATACTCTATGCCACTCACCATCCATTAATCCCACCACACCTACCCCTCATCCTTCGATCTGCCTCACCTTGGGACTGTCAGGAGAACCCCCGATCATGAATCCTGACCAGCATCAACCCACCCATATTCTACACCCACTGACCAAGATCCGTTTGACCCACTCATGGCAGTACCGAATGTACCACACACCAAACCATCATCCCTGTTGGCAAGTACCCTTTAGAAGCGTCGACCATAACCCTTGGCTCTCCTTTCGTCGTTCGTTCTCAGTGTCGAGGCCCTGGCGGAACTTCCTGGTTGGTACAGAGGGTGATGTCTGGTAGAGCGCGGAGCACCATAGCAATGGTGCTTATATACAGTAGTCAGTGGGCGAAGGGTTCCCTAGAGTTTTCTCTTTGGATCCCCCTTCACCAGTGTGCTGCCCCAGGGTAGAACACCTGCTTAGATTGCCCTTACAGTAGAAAACTCTCTCCTTCGAGCACCGGCTGCCCCTTTGTACGACTCCAAATTGAATTTCTTCAGAAATAGCAACAGCGGCAGCCCCTCCTCGTTCACTTACAAAAAACCTTATTCTCCATGGACTTGCTGTCAGCCCAGGAGTTATTGGACCGACTGGCTGGTATAGAACAGGAGTTACTAAGAGAAAGAAGAGAGAAGCAGGATCTAGAGACAAGGCTGAACACCCTACAGGCGACCACAACGAATCTAGTGGCAGGCCTCCAGACCTGCATTCGGCAGCCCCCAAAACAAAGGGTAGAGCCCGCCAAGCCATCCGAGTTCGATGGTGACCATTTGCACGGTCGTGCATTCATACAGTCTTGCACCTTGTACCTTGGCATCTGTGCTGCCGATTTCTCCGATGAGCAGTCTCAGATCCTCTGAGCACTGTCCTTTATGAAGACAGGGAGAGCAGCGACCTTCTCCAGCCGAGTGTTCATGCATGAAGCAAAAACAGGCAGGCCGCTCTACGCCAACTGGAAGGCCTTCGTGGAAGCCTTTTGGGAACACTTCTACCCCCTGCATGAGGCCACTGAGGCAGCAAATCAATTAGAGTCATGCCAGTACCACCAAGGCAAGTGTTCAGTCGACGAGTATATCGACCAATTCGAAGACCTAGTCGGAAAGGCCGAATACATGGAAGGATGGTCCATTGTCATGAAGTTCCGACGAGGCTTCAACCCCACTATCCAAAGTCGCATCATGCTGATGCTAGATGGGAGACTGAAGGATGATGACATCTCGGCATGGTACACTGCAACACGAGCAGTAGCTCTCACACACGCAGCAAACGAAGCCTTTAAGGGGCCTCGATTTCCATTACTACATGCCTCTGTGCCACAGCCTAGCCGAAAGCCTGTCGAACCCTCGACTATGCTCGCTCCCCCTAGACCATCGTCACCCATTATTCCCCTGATGCCACCCCCTGGGCCTGCACCGATAGATGTCGACGCAACCAGGTGGTGGTATCCTCTGCCACTCACGTGCCAACAATGTGACAAGGCCGGCCACTTTGCCTGAGAATGCCCTCAGGCATATGATGTGCATTTCATGACGGCAGAAGAGCATGAAGAGATGCTAGAGTACTGGATGGTCTCTGTGGACCTTCGAGATACCGACAAGGCCGGAGAGGTTGAAGATGTGGATTCAGGGGATTTTGCCTAAGGCAACAAGTGAAGGATGTGCCCTCGCTGCCCTTGTTTAATCGCTTTGCTGCTCTGTCTATAGACTCTGATATGGAGAATACAACTCGGGATTCAGACGATGATGCCTCAGCCATAAGCGATACAGACACTCCCAAACCAACTCCACCGAAACTACCATTCCCCCTTCCTAGGTTGAAACATTGGGAACACAGTCTCCTGAAACATTATGTAGTCGCCTCTACCCCCTCGCCAAACTCGCTGAACCTCAAGGTAGAGATACAGACTACCGACACCGCTGAGGTTAAGGGAGTAACCGCCCTACTAGACAGCGGAGCTATGGGACTGTTCATAGACCGGAAGTTTGCGGTTGCCGAAAGATTGAACTTGCACCCGTTAACTCGACCCACACCAGTGTACAACATTGACGGTACCCCAAATGAGGGAGGAGCAATCCGACACATTGTTGATGTGATCTTATGCTATCAAGACCACTTGGAATGGGCCATGTTTGCTGTGACCAATCTGGGGAAGCACAACATGATCCTTGGCTATCCCTGGCTCTACAATCATAACCCTGAAGTCAACTGGCATACACAAGAAGTCATGCTAAGCCGGTGCTCTGCCCAATCCCACACCTGCTGGGTTAAGCTAGAGAAGGAAGGTTGAGAGGAAATGGCAGTTCGGACTCTTTGGACCAGCCCCTTGCCAGGCATGACGACCGATGAGTCGGAAGACTGCGAAAGTATTGACGACAGTATGCCCTTCCTTGAACCAGGTGATTGCCTTTTTGCGACTGTGGCCCTCCTGGACGTTCCGATTGCTACCATCGCAGCCACCACAACTGCACAGCAATTGGCTGAATGGGCGCTCCGGAGCACCCCCCCCCAAAGAGAAAGATATGATCCCACCCTATCTCTAAGACTTTAATGACCTCTTTGAGAAGGAGTCTTTCGATTCTCTCCCTGAGCAGAGGATGTGGGACCATGCTATCGAACTGGAGCCTGGAGTGAAACTCTCGGCCTGTAAAGTGTACCCTCTCTCTCTGAGTGAACAGCAAGAACTGGATGAGTTCTTACAGGAGAACCTGCATACTGGATGCATCTGCCCCTCGAAATCCCCCATGGGAAGCCCCATGTTCTTTATTAAGAAAAAGGATGGCTCCCTCCGACTGGTCCAGGACTATCAGGTACTCAATGCAATGACGGTGAAGAACAGGTACCCCCTTCCCATCATCTCGGAGCTCATTGCACAACTTCAAGGAGCCAAGTACTTCACCAAGTTGGATGTGCAATGGGGGTTTGTTATGGCCCGTACTCTCACTAAACCCATACCAACCCCCACAACCACCCACACCTTTTCCGGGACTTTTCCAATTGCTCAAAGACCGAATAAACCGATTTCCGGATGTCCGATATATATTCCGAGGTTCCGCGTTTCCGAACCTCCGAAGACTCTGAAGTCAAGGTTCCGATACTTTGATAACTGACGCGCAGGACCATCGCGTACCTTACCCCCTTATTCTTCTTTCCTATTGACCCCTTGTATTTCCATTCTCCTTGTTTTATGACCGGCAAAGATAGTACAAGGACAATAGCATGTATATAGTCTTCCAGTCGACTGGACTGTTCGCTAGTACGAATATCGAATTAGTTCCCCCCCAGTTTCCGATTCACTTCCGGTAAACTCCGCTTCCTTTCCGAAATTAGGGACAGACGATCGAGGAGGGCGCAACACATAAGTTGAAGCCAAGTCCCTCCGACTTCAAACACCTCAGTGACCGGATTGACCTATTCCATGACCTACCCTAAACCCTCGGCGCCTCCGCCTCCGTCCATAATCCGCTCGACCCCGATCTCGGTCTTCGGCCCCGTTACGGACCCTCGCACTAGCCCGGAAAACCCCTTCGGAAGTACTAGCTAAGCGCCTGACACGCGGACTTAACAGGGTTTAATAATGTGTGGATCAAGGAGGGAGACGAGTGGAAGGCGGCATTCTGCATGAACCAGGGACTGTTCGAGCCCCTTGTTATATTCTTTGGCCTCACTAATAGCCCTGTGAAGTTCCAGACCATGATGAACGACATCTTTCAGGACCTCCTAATGGAGGGACACATGTGTGTGTACCTGGATGACATCCTCATCTTCAGCGAGACTCTCGAAGAGCATCGACGAGTCATTCGGGAGGTCCTTGAACGACTAAGGGCCCACAAGCTCTACCTTTGGCCGGAGAAGTGCAAGTTTGAATGGACCAGGATCGAGTACTTGGGCCTCATTATATCTCATAGCAAGGTGGAAATGGACCCCGTCAAGGTGGAAGGGGTCACGGGTTGGCCGACTCCATCAAACCGAAAAGAGGTGCCGGCCTTCCTGGGCTTTGCCAATTTCTATCGGAGGTTCATCGAGAGATTCTCGCACCATGCCAGGCCATTGTTCGAACTTGTGAAGAAGGATGCAAAGTGGAAGTGGGGAGGCGAGGAATGGACAGCCTTCGAAAGGCTCAAGATGAAGTTCACGATGGCACCCATCCTTGGGTTTGCTGACGATACCCACCCTTACCGAGTGGAAGTGGACAGCTCTGACGTAGCCACAGGGGCGGTCCTTTCACAGCAGTCACACGAGGATGGCAAGTGGCACCTGATTGCCTTTTACTCGAAAAGCCTCTCCCCAGTGGAGAGGAACTATGAGATCCACGATAAGGAGATGCTCGCTATCATCCGGGTCTTAGAGGAGTGGAGACACTTCTTAGAGGGTGCTGAACACCGCATCGAGATCTGGACCGACCACAAGAACCTAGAGTACTTCCAATCCTCGAAGAAGTTGAACTGGCGACAAGCCCACTTGTCCCTCTACCCCTCGTGTTTCAACTTTGACCTGCAGCACAGACCGGGAGTAGCGATGGGGAAGTCCAACGCACTCTCGTGTTGGTCAGACCATGGATTGGGCGTGGGCAATAATAGAGACCTAGTCTTGCTACGACCAGAGCTGTTCATGATATGGGCCCTAGAAGGAGTGGCGCTGGAAGGGGAAGAGCGGGGGATTGCCCGAGAACTGAAGAGGGCGCTAACTGGAGGGACATTAGAGGACGAAGTGGCGGAGGTGGTGAGGAAACTGCGGGAAGCAGGAGGGAGGTCATTGGTTTTGGCTGAATGGGCAGAGGCCAATGGGTTGTTGACCTTCCAAGGCAAGGCGTACATTCCAGATGTGGGCGGCCTCTGGCAATGGATCGTAGCCCATCACCACGACTCCAAGGTGGCCGGGCATCCAAGTCGCTGGAAGACCCTTGAACTTGTCTCCCGAAACTACTGGTGGCCTCACATGTCTCGGTACATCAGCAAGTACACTAAGACGTGTGACCTGTGCCTATGGATGAAGGTCCAGAGACAATGACCAGTAGGGGAACTCCACCCGCTCCCAATCCCCAAGGCATGGTGGGATACCATAAGTGTAGACTTTGTAGTGGAGCTCCCTGATGTGCATGGGTACAATGCCGTGATGAACATGGTAGACTTGGTATCAAAACGGGCGCACTTCATACCAACTCACACAACAGTAATGGCAGCCGGAGTAGCACAACTCTTCCTACACCATTTTTGGAAGCTGCACGGGTTGCTAAGGGTGGTGGTGTCCGACCAAGGGGTGCAGTTAGTCCACAAGTTCATGCAGGAGCTCTACTGCTTACTAGGCATTTGCTTGGCAGCCTCTATGGCCTACCACCCACAGACGGATGGTCAGACTGAACGAGTGAACCAAGAACTGGAACAGTACCTCCACCTCTTCATCAACGAGAGGCAAGACGACTGGGATGACCTCCTACCCCTAGCCGAATTCCAGTACAATAACCATGTTCACACCACGACCCATGAGTCCCCCTTCTTGCTGGACACAGGCAGACACTCGCGAATGGGATTTGAACTGCACTAACCCCCATCACACCTCAAGTCTGTAAACGAGTTCAAGGAGTGGATGGAGGGAGCACTTTCGGAAGCGAAGGCGGCCCTGGTAAAGGCAAAGGATGATATGGTGACTTATTACAACTGTAGGCACCAGCCGACACCGACATTCGTCCCAGGTGACAAGGTGTACCAGCGTCGACCCACCTGTATTCCACATCTGCCGACCGAGATCTGTTCGACCCACTCACGGCAGTACCGAACGTACTGTGCACCGAACCATCATCCCTGTTGGCGAGTACCCTTCAGAAGCGTCGACCATAACCCTTGGCTCTCCTTTCGTCGTTTGTTCTCAGTGTCGAGGCCCTGGTGAAACTTCCTGGTCGGTACAGAGGGTGATGTCCAGTAGAGCGTGGAGCACCATAGCAATGGTGCTTATATACAGTAGTCAGTGGGCAAAGGGTTCCCTAGAGTTTTCTCTTTGGATCCCCCTTCACCAGTGCACCGCCCCAGGGTAGAACGCCTGCTTAGGTTGCCCTTACAGGGACTTCCTGTCCTTGTTTTATCCTCAGTCACAACCATTGTTTTATAGTTGGGCACTCCCTATTGTCCTATCCTTGGTCACATTTCTATTATTCTATCTTTTATTGTTCTATTTCTGTTTGCATCCCTTCATTCTAATTTTATTCATTATGGATAATACCCACATGCTCTGCATACCTTGTTATCTGTTAAGTCCGCGTGTCAGGCGCTTAGCTAGTACTTCCGAAGGGGTTTTCCGGGCTAGTGCGAGGGTCCGTAACGGGGCCGAAGACCGAGATCGGGGTCGAGCGGATTATGGACGGAGGCGGAGGCGCCGAGGGTTTAGGGTAGATCATGGAATAGGTCAATCCGGTCACTGAGGTGTTCGAAGTCGGAGGGACTTGGCTTCAACTTATGTGTTGCGCCCTCCTCGATCGTCTGTCCCTAATTTCGGAAAGGAAGCGGAGTTTACCGGAAGTGAATCGGAAACTGGGGGGGAACTAATTCGATATTCGTACTAGCGAACAGTCCAGTCGACTGCGAGACTATATACATGTAACGCTCTTTGTACTAACTTTAGCCGGTCATAAAACAAGGAGAAAGATAGTACAAGGGGTTAATATAAAAGAAGAACAAGGAAGTAAGGTACGCGATGGTCCTGCGCGTCAGTTATCAAAGTATCGGAACCTTGACTTCGGGGTCTTCGGAGGTTTGGAAACGCAGAACCTCGGAATATATATCGGACATCCGGAAATCGGTTATTCGGTCTTTGAGCAATTGGAAAAGTCCCGGAAAAGGTGTGGGTGGTTGTGGGGGTTGGTATGGTTTAGTGGGAGTACGGGCCATAACATTATCCCACATTCCTTATTCCACATGTCGTTTCTTAAACCTATATAATGTACATACTTCCTCATTCTGGGTATCGACTAGGCTTAGGCCCTTCTACCTTCTCCTTCTCTGTTAAGTCCTCTACTTGGGCCGGCATCATTGGCATCCTCCCCAGTACCTCGTCTGTTGCAAATCAGTGGCATGCATGGAAGAGTAGGTGTAATGCATGAGCATGTTGAGGCCAAAGCCACTACTTCTGGCCTGTAGGACTTGGCTGTTCCTGTCCAACATCTCAGCATTCCCAAAGCTTGACATATGCCAAGAGAAGGGGAAACATATAAAAGAAACAATAAGGAAGTCCACCAATAAACGTCTAACAACCTTGTCCACTACTCCTGAGCGGCTGTAAAAGGCAACAAATTCCCACAGTGATGTGTTCTTTCAACTGGGCCAAAAGGCCACTATGCCAGGTTATCTGGCAATAGTCTGTGGGCACTATTTAAACAGCAACTTGTTACATGTATTCACCAACCATTGCAATGGTATGTAACAGTGGCCTTAGGATAAGTCAGGGGACTGAGTCATCTTAGAGTATTTCCAGGTCACAGGCAACATATCTTCCACAATTTCTCCAGTATCCATTCCAAGGATAGGGGTCTGGGAGGAGGACTATCGGGTATATGGTCGTGCACTCTCATTTTGTATTTAAGAGTGAGTCGAATGGATTTGGCAGGGTAATCAGGATGGTGTCCTGAACTCTGCCTCATATTCCACTCTACTTCTATTATGATTTGCTAGTCTAGACATCATTCCAAGAAATATGTATGGGTCTTGGCTTTCTGGGAAATAGACTGCATCTCCTATCGCATATGACTGAGTGTATATTGGATGGGGGATCTTCTTCTGAGTGAGAAATGTGCTAGAGGGGGTACACAAAGATAATGATATGTTAATGGTTCTGCTTAGATCTGTGTGTCATGGATGTTGTAGTGTTGCATGGGAATGAGCTCTAAAGAAGACATGATGACAAATTGGGAGTCTAAAGATTGGAGTGCTGAATAGAATGGTTGGCTGTGTGATGTGGTGACAGTGAAGGTGATATAGGATGAGCACGGTTGGAGTCTAATCCAGAACATAGTTGAGATTGATCACTTTACTATCACCGTAACATCACACTGGCACCCAGAACTCTATTTTGGAACTCCACCTACTGGCTTCAAGGGTTCAGCTGCTAGAGGGGGGATACTGTCAAGTCTACGATACTGAGCTCCAGTTCATTCGGCAATACCCTTACCCCATATCATCCCTCACTATCACATGGTCTCGGCTCAGTACATCTGGTACATCATCTAGATCACTCCTCTCATCACATCCCCTCTATCCTCTACTATTCTCCCATCTCCCATCTCTCATCCATTCCTTTACCCGTTTTCCTTGGGGCACTTATTATTCATTTATTATTCAGTCACAGCCTCATTGTTTTATCTTCAGCCATTTTCCATTGTTCCATTCTCATCCACTCTCTCATTATCTTATTCTCAGCCATATTTCATTATTCTATTCTCACTTACATTTCTTATTCTATTCTTGATCACTGTGGACAATACTTCTACATGATCCTTCATACCTTATTGTTCTCCATTCCTTATGCCACCCTGTTCCACATCTTGCTTCTTAACCTATATAAGTAGTGGATGTATGTAGATAATTCCTCACTCTTAATATCAATTTGGTTCACACCCCCTTGTCTGCCTTTCTCCTGTCTAAAGTCATTCACTTGGGCCATGTCAGGGGAACCCCCGATCATGAACCCTGACCAGCGCTGACCCGCTCGTACTCCACACCCGCCGACCAAAGTCCGTCCGATCTACTCACGGTAGTACTGAGCATACCGCATACTGAACCATTATCCCTGTTGGCGAGTACCCTTCAGAAGGGTCGACTGTAACCCTTGGCTTCCCTTTCGTCATCCGTTCTCAGGGTCGAGGCCCTGGCGGAACTTCCCAGTCGGTACAGAGGGTGGTGCCTGGTAGAGCGCGGAGCACCATAGCGATGGTGCTTATATACAGTAGTCAGTGGGCGAAGGGCTCCCTAGAGTTTTCTCTTTGGATCCCCCCTTGCCAGGTAGGCTAGCCCCCATGTATTAGGTACCATACTAAATCTTTGGATCCCCCTTTGCCAGTGTGCCGCCTTAGGGTAGAACGCCTGCTTAGGTTGCCCTTACAGTAGAAAACTCTCTCCTTCAAGAACCGGCTGCTCCTTCATATGACTCCGAATTGAATTTCTTTGGAAGTAGCGACAGCAGCAGCCCCTCCTCATTCACTTACAAAATCTTACTCTCCATGGACTTGCCATCGGCCCAGGAGTTATTGGACTGACTGGCGGGTATAGAACAGGAGTTACTAAGAGAAAGAAGAGAGAAGCAGGACCTAGAAACGAGGCTGAACGCACTACAGGCGACCATGATGAATCTAGTGGCAGGCCTCTAGACCCGTGTTTGGAAGCCCACAAAACGAATGGTGGAGCCCACCAAGCCCTCCAAGTTTGATGGTGACCGTTTGCACGGGCATACATTCATGCAGTCTTGCACCTTGTACCTCGGCATCTGCACCGCCAATTTTCCCAACGAGCAGTCTCAGATCCTCTGGGCACTGTCCTTTATGAAGACAGGAAGGGCAGCGACCTTCTCTAGCCGAGTGTTCACACACGAAGCAAAGACAGGCAGACCACTCTATGCCAACTGGAAGACCTTCATGGAAGCCTTTCGGGAACACTTCTACCCCTTGCATGAGGCCACTGAGGCAGCGAACCAATTAGAGTCATGCCAGTACCACCAAGGCAAGCGTTTGGTCGACGAGTATATCAACCAATTTGAAGACTTAGTCAGAAAGGCCGAATACATGGATGGACGGTCCATTGTCATGAAGTTTCGACGAGGCCTTGACCCCACTATCCAAAGTTGCATCGCGCTGATGCTAGATGGGAGACCGAAGGATGATGACATCTCGGTGTGGTACACCGCAGCACGAGCAGTGGCCCTCATGTGCGCAGCAAACAAAGCCTTTCAGGGGCCTCGATTCCCATCACTGCACGCCTCAGCACCACAGCCTAGCCGAAGGCCCGTCGAACCTGCAACCAAGCAAGCAGCGCCCGCTCCCCCTAGAACATCGTCGGCCCTCATTTTCCCGATGTCACCCCTTGGGCCTGCGCTGATGGATGTTGATGCAACCAGATGGCAGTATCCTCTGCCACTCACGTGCCAATGATGCGGCAAGACCGGCCACTTCACCCAAGAATGCCCTCAGGTATATGATGTGCGTTTTATGATGGCGGAAGAGCGTGAAGAGATGCTAGAGTACTGGATGGTCTCCGCGGACCTTCGAGATACCGACGAGGCTGGGGAGGTGGAAGATGTGGATTTGGGGGATTTTGCCCAAGGCAGTGAGTGAAGGATGTGCCCTCGCTGCCCTTGTTTAATCGCTTTGCTGCTCTGTCTATAGACTCTGATATGGAGAATACAACTCTGGATTCAGATGATGATGCCTCAGCCGTAAGCGATACAGACACTCCTAGACCGACCCCACCGAAACCACCATCTCCCCTTCCTAGGTTGAAACATTGGGAACACCGTCTCCCAAAACACTACGTAGTGGCTTCCACCCCCTCGCCAAATTCCCTGAACCTCAAGGTAGAGATACAGACTACCAATACCACAGAGGTTAAGGGAGTAACTGCCCTACTAGACAGCGGAGCTACAGGACTGTTCATAGACTGGAAGTTCGCAATCGCCGAAAGATTGAACTTGCACCCGTTAACTCGACCCACACCAGTGTACAATGTCAACAGTACCCCAAACGAGGGAGGAGCAATCCAACACGTTGTCGATGTGATCTTACACTACCAAGACCACTCGGAATGGGCCGTGTTTGCTGTGACCAACCTGGGGAAACACAACATGATCCTTGGCTATCCCTGGCTTCGCAATCACAACCCTGAAGTCAACTGGTGTATGCAAGAAGTCACGCTAAGCCGGTGCTTGGCCCAATTCCACAACTGCCAGGTCAAGCTAGAGAAGGAACGTTGGGAAGAAATGGCAGTTTGGACTCTTTGGACTGGCCCCTTGCCAGGCATGACGACCGATGAGTCGGAAGACTGCAAGGGTATCAATGACGGTGTGCCCTTCCTCGAACCGGGTGATCGCCTCTTTGCAACCGTGGCCCCCCCGGACATTCCAATCGCTACCATCGTGGCCGCCACAACGGCACAGTAATTGGCCGAATGGGCACTCCGGAGTACCTCTCCTAAGGAGAAAGGAATGATCCCGCCCTATCTCCAAGACTTTAATGACCTCTTCGAGAAGGAGTCCTTCGATTCTCTCCCCAAGCAGGGGATGTGGGACCACGCGATCGAATTAGAGCCCAGAGCGAAACTCTCAGCTTGTAAGGTGTACCCTCTCTCTCCGAGCAAACAGCGAGAACTGGACGAGTTCTTATGGGAGAACCTGTGCATGGGACGCATCCACCCCTCGAAATCCCCCATGGGAAGCCCCGTGTTCTTCATCAAGAAAAAAGATGGCTCCCTCCGACTGGTCCAGGACTATCGGGTACTCAATGCAATGACGGTGAAGAACAGGTACCCCCTTCCCATCATCTCGGAGCTCATTGCGCAACTTCGAGGAGCCAAGTACTTTACCAAGTTGGATGTGCGATGGGGGTTTAATAATGTACAGATTAAGGAGGGAGACGAGTGGAAGGCGGTGTTCCGCATGAACCGGGGACTATTCAAGCCCCTTGTCATGTTCTTTGGCCTCACCAATAGCCCTGCGATGTTCCAGACTATGATGAACGACATCTTCCAGGACCTCGTAATGGAGGGACATGTGTGTGTGTACCTGGATGACATCCTTATCTTCACCGAGACTCTCGAAGAGCATCAACAAGTCGTTCGGGAGGTTCTTGAATGACTAAGGGCCCACAAACTCTACCTTCAGCCAGAGAAGTGTGAGTTTAAATGGACCAGGATTGAGTACTTGGGCCTCATTATATCTCATAGCAAGGTGGAAATGGACCCCGTCAAGGTGGATGGAGTCACGGATTGGCCGACTCCTCAAACCGGAAAGAGGTACAGGCCTTCCTGGGCTTCACCAATTTCTATCGGAGGTTCATCGAGAAATTATCGCACCACGCTAGGCCATTGTTCGAACTTGTGAAGAAGGATGCCAAGTGGAAGTGGGGAGACGAGGAACAGGCAGCCTTCGAAGTGTTGGGTCATGATTTTATTCCCCTGCATTTGTGTTTTGCACTTGCATCTTTGGTTCTCTTTTGCGCTTTTCTCTTTTGCATGTGCGTTCTCTGGCGCTTAAAATAAGCGCCCATAACGACGCACCATTGCGCACCTTTGGGCCTTGTCTTTAGCATCCATATTGACAAGCCCCAAAGGCACTTGTTGCTGTGTGTGTCAGTTATCAGTCTTATTAGATCTTCCCTGGCATCACAAAGGGCTCAAGACGAAGTTCACAATGGCACCCATCCTCGGGTTTGCCGACGACACCTGCCCTTACTGGGTAGAAGCAGACAGCTCTGATGTAGCCACCGGGGCGGTCCTTTCGCAGCAGTCGCGTGAGGATGGCAAGTGGCACCCGATCACCTTTTACTCGAAGAGCCTCTCCCCAGTGGAGAGGAACTACAAGATCCACGATAAGGAGATGCTCGCTATCATCCGGGCATTGGAGGAGTGGAGACACTTCCTGGAGGGTGCCGAACACTACATCGAGATCTGGACCGACCACAAGAACCTAGAATACTTCCGATCCTCGAAGAAGCTGAACCGGCGACAAGCCCGCTGGTCCCTCTACCTCTCACGTTTCAACTTCGACCTGCGGCACAGACCGGGAGTAGCAATGGGGAAGTCCGATGCGCTTTCGTGCCGGTCGGACCATGGATCGGGCATGGGTGACAATAGAGACCTAGTCTTGCTCCGACCGGAGCTGTTCACGATATGGGCCCTAGAAGGAGTGGCGCTGGAAGGGGAAGAGCGGGGGATTGCCCAAGAACTGAAGAGGGTGCTAACTGGAGGGACACTAGAGGACGAAGTAGCAGAGGTGGTGAGGAAGCTGCGGGAAGCAGGAGGGAGGTCATTAGTTTTGGCCGAATGGGCGGAGGCAGATGGGTTGTTGACCTTCTGAGGGAAGGCATACATTCCAGACGTGAGAGGCCTCCGGCAATGGATAGTAGCCCATCACCATGACTCAAGGGTTGCTGGGCATCCCAGTTGCTGGAAGACACTCAAACCTGTCTCCCAAAACTACTGGTGGCCTCACATGTCCCGATACATCGGCAAGTACACCAAGATGTGCGACCTGTGCCTACGCACGAAGGTCCAGAGGCAGCAACTGGTTGGGGAACTCCACCCGCTCCCGGTCCCCAAGACATGGTGGGATACCATAAGCGTAGACTTCGTAGTGGAGCTCCCCAATGCACACAGGTACGATGCCATGATGAACATGGTAGACTCAGTATCAAAATGGGCACACTTCATACCAACCCACACAACAGTAACGGTGGCCAGAGCAGCACGACTCTTCCTACACCACGTTTGGAAGCTGCATGGGCTGCCAAGGATGGTGGTGTCCGACCGAGGAGTGCAGTTCATCTGCAAGTCCACATGGGAGCTCTACCACTTACTAGGTGTTCGCTTGGCGGCCTCTATGGCCTACCACCTGCAGACGGATGGTCAGACCGAACGAGTGAACCAAGAACTGGAACAGTACTTGCACCTCTTCGTTAACGAGAGGCAAGATGACTGGGATGACCTCCTACCCCTAGCTGAATTCCAGTACAAGAACCACATTCACACCTCAACCCGTGAGTCCCCCTTTTTGCTGGACACGGGTAGACACCTGCAGATGGGATTTGAACCACACCAACCCCCATCGCGCCTCAAGTCTGTAAACGAGTTCAAGGAGTGGATGGAGGGGGCACTTTCGGAAGCGAAGGCCGCCCTAGTAAAGGCAAAGGATGATATGGTGACTTATTACAACTGTAGGCGCCAGCCGACACTGACATTTGTCCCGGGTGACAAGGTGTACCTCGACGCTAGCGACATTCACACCAATCGACTGTCCAAGAAATTAGCGCATAGGCAACTCGGCCCCTATCTCATAGAGGAACAAGTAGGGTCTCATGTATACCGACTTTGTCTCCCAAAGACCCTGAGGCATCTTCACCCAGTCTTCCCCATAGTTAAACTCACCCGGGCCCCAGCAGACCCCATCCCAGGTAGGCGACAGCCCCTTCCACCGCAGCCAATTCTCGTCAACGAAGAGGAACACTTCGAAGTTGAACAAGTACTTGACAGCTGGATGAGAGCAAATCGACTACAATTCCTTATCAAATGGAAGGGTTATGGCTATGAGGAGAACTCATGGGAGAACGAAAGCAACGTCCAGGCCCCAAACCTTATCGCCGACTTCTACCATCTACACCTGGGTTCCCCACGCCAAATCCGCGCCTTGGACGCATCTGCCTTTAGATCCCGTACCCCAGTCCTGCCTGTGGGGATCAATGTGTTGGGGACGCCGCATCCTAGAGGAGGGGTGATGTCAGGGGAACTGTCAAGCGTTGGATACTGATGGACTTCGGTACTGCCGAGGGGTGTTGTCGAAAAGGTCAGGCAGACTATGGCCAAGTCCTGCAGGCCAAGAGTAGTGGCATTGGCTTCAATGTACTCATGCATTGTGCCCTACTTGCCGTGCGTGCCACTGTATTTGCAACAGACAGATACTCGGGGGGATGCTGAGGATGCCGGCCCAAGTTGAGGACTTAACAGAAGAGAAGAAGGTAGAAGGGCCTAAGCCTAGTCGATACCCAGAATGAAGAAGTATGTACATCCATATCCTACTTATATAGGTTAAGAAGCGACATGTGGAATAAGGAATGTGGGACAATAAGGTATGCAGAGCATGTGGTTATTGTCCACAACAAGTAAAATTAGAATAAGAAATGTAAGGCGTAGATAAAACAATAAAGGACAGAATAATAGGACGTGCCCTAGGATAGAACAATAGGAAATGCCTGATTATAAAACAAGGCTATAACCGAGGATAACACAAGGGCAGGAAGTCCCGAGGTGAGGCAGACCGAGGAGTGAGGAGTAGGCATGGGAATGAGGGGTGTGACCGATATGTGTGTCTGGCCGAGAACAACTCATTGAATGGTTTGTACTTGGTTACTAATGGAGTATTTTAGTCGGTACCTGCCGAGTTATCAGGCCCTTGGTACATGTACTTGACAGGAACCCCCGATCATGAACCCTGACCAGCGCCGACCCACTTGTACTCCACACCTGCCGACCGAAGTCCATCCGACCTACTCACGGCAGTACCGAGCATACCGCATACCGAACCATCATCCCTGTTGGTGAGTACCCTTCAGAAGGGTCAACTGTAACCCTTGGCTTCCCTTTCATAGCGATGGTGCTTATATACAGTAGTCAGTGGGCGAAGGGCTCCCTAGAGTTTTCTCTTTGGATCCCCCTTTGCCAGGTAGGCTAGCCCCCATGTATTAGGTACCATACTAAATCTTTGGATCCCCCTTTGCCAGTGCACCACCTTAGGGTAGAACGCCTGCTTAGGTTGCCCTTACAGGCCAACACTCTCAGCACCCCCCCAGGTCTCTCTTCTGTCCAAATCAGTGGCGTTGTTATAGCCCATACCTCCAACAACCCCCACAACCACCCCCCCTTATTCCGAGACCTTTCCGACCGAAAGGATGAAGGACCGTTTTCCATAATCTCCGTTCCCGACGAGTCCGACCCAGAGTCCACTTTCCGCTTCCGATCCCGTCGCGACCGAGACACCACCTCCGAGACCATCCCCGACCGAGACTCAATACTTTGATAACCGACGCGCAGGACTATCGCGTACCTCGCTCCCTTGTTCTCTCCTTTATATTGACCCCCTTGTACTTCCTTTTCCCTTGTTTTATTACCGGCAAAAGATAGTACAAAGACAGTCGCATGTATATAGTCTCCCAGTCGACTAGACTGTTCGCCAGTACGAATATCATCTTAGTCCACCTAGTTCCGACTCACTCCGGTGAATTCCCGTCTCCTCTCCGAAATTAGGGACAGACGATCGAGGAGGGCACAACACATAAGTTGAAGCCAAGTCCCTTCGACTTCGAACCTCTCAGTGACCGGATTGAATCATTCCGACCCACCCTGAGTCCCCGGCGCCTCCGTTCCCCGTCCGTAGTCCGTCCGATCCCGTTCTCGACCTTCGGCCCCATTACGGGCCCTCGCGCTACCCCGGAAAACCCCTTCGGAAGTACTAGCTAAGCGCCTGACACGCAGACTTAACAGTATA
>QLPG01016318.1:0-10054 GCA_003314385.1 Gomphus sp. MG54 | reverse complement strand
TACTTTGTCATTCAACTGACATAGCCAACCTCTTGTATCATTTCACATCATTGCTTGGTTTTTGTATATAAAGGCCTCTGGCTCACCTCTGTAATAACAAGTTCACAAGTTCACAAGTTAAAGCCCGAAGTCAAGTCTCCAAGTCTAAGTTAAGACTAGTCTAGAAATGTCTAGACTATTGTATTCAAGCCCAAAGTCAAAGTTCAAGTCTTAGTCAGTGTGACACATTCACATCTCATCAAGGTCACATCCCTGTCACATCACATCATATTTCATTCACATTCTATTTTCATTCATATATCACCTTGTCACAGAGTATAATCCAGCTGTGCCAAACGACTGCGCTAGATCCCGCCAGAGAAAAGGACTGATGCGTGCAGGCTTTTAGATATTAATTACCTAGAGCAACTCTACACCGAGGTAAGGTGGGTCGAGCATTATGGAATGAATGGTGCAGGGTTAATGGATGGCGAGTGAAGTAGAGAATGAGGGGTAATTGGCAAGGAGTGTAGGTGGTGGATGTGCCAGGCTAAGACCAGTGTACCAAGTGATATGCATGTGGTGTGGACACTTGTACATGGACATAGGATGGTTGCTTGGTCGGCACTGTCAAATTACTGGGTCTTGGTACATGTACTTGACAGGAAGTATGTACATGCATGTCCTACTTATATATGTTCAAGATGTGACATGTGGAATAAGGAATGTGGGACAATAAGGTATACAGAGCATGTGGGGGTATTCTCCACAACAAGTAAAATTAGAATGAAGGAATGTAGATGGGGATATGACAATGAAAATAGGATAATAGAAATGTGGCCAAGGATAGAACAATAGGGAGTGCCAGACTATAAAACAATAGGGTTGTAGCCAAGGATAATACAAGGACAGGATATCCTGAGGTAAGGTGGGTCGAGGAATAAGGAGTAGATGGGGTAGGATTAATGGTTGGTGAATGAGATAAAGTGGATGATGTTGTGATATTTAGTATGTGACTTTTCTTATTTTTCTACATTTTCCTCTGTTTTCTATCATTACTACCACATATCAAGGATACGCGCGTATGCTTGTCACTCACATGTGACTCCTGTCACAACACATCATAATTGAAGTCATTGGTTAGTATACTTTTCCCTTCTCACCATTGTATAAGTAGTTTAGTTAGTATTTTCAATACATTAGTCGGTTTTAGCCCGACCTATGACCATAGTAATGGCGTGCCGGTTTAATGTGCAACGCAACTCGAGTAAACGTCATACATCTTGTCTTCACGTCGAGTGGGCTTCATGCCCTTTTATATTGAGTCATCGTTTTGATCTATATGGTCAATTTCTGTTCTAACAAGATTAAGAGTCTCAGTCTCTCTGACTGAGCTTACGGGCTGGCCAGTCACCATCGTTTTCGGCCCCTTTGTGTCGCAGGTTCTTATTACCTTGAAGGGGCGGACCCCTATTTTAGGGTTCCTTACTTGCACGTATCGCGTGAATTCCCCATGTCATGACCATTTATGATTTTCACGACCATTTACGACTTTACGACCATTTACGACCATTTACGACCCACGCGGCTTACTCAACGCAGTCATCGTTTGTGTCTGCATCTTGTTCTTGTGCATTTGTTCAGCGCACCATATCAACATTGGCGACGTCTCTTGCATTGTGCACATCACAGGCTGGTTTGACAGCTAGCTATTATTGCCCATACGTATGCATCTTGAAGGGATATACGGCAAGTTTCAAGGGGTGCCATCCCTTCCATTGTCGATACTCGCACCTATCAATGACACTGCCGTGCGCACACATGATTTGCACTGGCCACGCATCATTGTGTGTCCGCCCACGGCCCGTTTTCACTTAAATGACGTCCCTCACATCCATTTTCATCCTCTTCTGTAGCAAATTTATCCATCCTTGCTCACGGCATCTTCGTGGTGCGAGCATCATTTGCGCTGCGTGCACATTACTCACACCCCGCTCATGCCCCATTCGTGACTGCTTGTCCATTTTCGTTGTGTACCCATTATCCTCTGTCAATCCACGTCATGCTCGCCTGCAGCGGTCCTTGTTCGCGTGATGGACATTCCCAGCACTTGCACCCCCCCTTGTTTCTCATCTTTATCATCTCGCACCACTTCGACCTGTTCGTGTTTCACTCGCCGGAGGTTTTCATGGTTCGCACGATCGTTTGCAGCTCTATCATATCATATGCCCCATTTCATCTTCATATGTGTTGTCTCCGTTTGTGTTCTCGCGACGTCGCTCTCACCACTTGTGTTCCATCTGTGGTGTAGCTGTCATCCCCATATGCCCCCGCGATCCTTTTTGTCACTTACATCCTGTACGTGCCTCGTTCTCACCGCCCATACTTCTCCCACTTTTGTGGATACAATGTGAGTCAAATGCACATGTCCGAGCTCCAGCTTCACCAAACTTCCGGACCGTACATGTGTTGCATGAGTATCTCCACGCCATGCGTACACCACCTGCAGCTTCGTACGCCATTCTATTGGTTCACGCGGCCAATTACTGCACTTGCGCACCGTCCTCGTTCATACGGTGGCCATCCTCACATTTTCGTTTGAGCGGTCATCTGTCTTGACTCCTATCGATCCCACTCTTCCCAATTCGTGTCCGTCATTCACCTTTCCCACCATCCTCATGGGTGACCCACCATGCACCCGTCCTCACCAATTGCGGCATCTTCATGTGTTTCCAGTCAGGACCATGTTCCACTCACTCACCTGCTGTCATTGTTTGCGTGAGCATTCATCCTGCTACCGTTCGTTAGCTCATATGTATTCGGCCATATTCTACACATAGTTCCTCGGGCCTTCCTCTCTGTTTCTATCATTTCCTTCGACACCCGCGCCGCCACCACGACATGCACATGGGTTCTCGTTCTTGTTTGTGCGGCGGTCCCAATTGATCGTCGTCCATTATGCGTTACCGACGTGTCACATATGCGTTATCCAAGGTACGCGCGCATCCTTGTCATATCATGCTGCATTCTTTCTTGCGACTTGCATGGCCAATACTGTGGGCAGCACCAGCCCCAATTTTGTTGCCCACTCGCACATTGTCATCATCAATGCAAACCCTTCTCGCTCCTTAGTCCTATGAGCTGTCAGGGTTTGAAGGGGTGTGTTGTGATATTTAGTATGTGACTTTTCTTATTTTTCTACATTTTCCTCTGTTTTCTATCATTACTACCGCGTATCCTTGATATGCGTGTATGCTTGTCACTTGCGTGTGACTCCTGTCACAATGCGTCATAATTGAAGTCATTGGTTAGTATAGTTTTCCCTTCTCACCATTGTATAAGTAGTTTAGTTAGTATTTTCAATACATTAGTCAGTTTTAGCCCGACCCACGACTATAGTAATGGCGTGCCAGTTTAATGTGCGACGCAACTCGAGTAAACGTCGTACATCTTGTCTTCACGTCGAGTGAGCTTCATGCCCTTTTATATTGAGTCATCGTTTTGATCTATATGGTCAATTTCTGTTCTAACAGATGAGGGATGGGGACGAGGGATGGGGATGAGAGATAGGGACGAGGAATGTGGATGGTGGATGTGTTGAGCCAAGACCGGTATACCAAGTGACTTGTATGCGGCTTGGACACTTGTGCATGGGCATAGTCTGACTGCTTCGTTGGCATTGCCAAATTACCGGACATTTGGTTCATGTACTTGACATGTTTGTAGAAGAATCTGGCTGGTAAGAAAAATTTAATATATGGAGTTGAAACTGTTCTGTGTGTCAAGATATCTAGAGACAGAATTTCAGTCTTCTGGAGGGAAAGACTCATGTCATATTAGAATATCTACCTAGAGATGGAATCTAAGTAACAAAAGGTGAGTCTCTACATGTCATAAGGTGTATAATATTACTCACTTCAGTCTTCTGGAGGGAAAGACTGAAGTAGTAAAGAAACGGATAGTGCTAATTATAGTTAGGACCAGGTGGCACTAACAATAGATAAAAAGAAGAATGTAGAAACACAAAGGATGAAAATATAATGTGCATAATAGAACAATGGGCACAGTATGAAAAATATAATAGAACAATGAGCAGTGTGGAAATAAAGCAACTGGGTCATGTGTCAAGTCCATGTACCGAGACCCATCCGCTGGCAGTGCCGACCGAGCAATCATCCTATATCCACGACCAAGTGCCTGTGTTGCCTGCATAACACTTGGTGCACCGGTCCCGGCTCGGCACATTCGCCATCCGCACTCCTCGGTTCGTTTCACCTCGGGACTCCCTGTCCTTGTATTATCCTCGGACGCGACCCCATTGTTTTATATTCGGCCACTCCCTATTGTCCCATTTCAAGTCACGATCCTATTATATTGTCTTTTATTGTTCTATCCCCGCTTTGCATTCCTTGTTTTAATTTTGTTCGTTGTGGACAACAACCACATGCTCTGCACATCTTGTTGTCCCACATTCCTTATTCCACATGTCGCTTCTTAACCTATATAAGTAGGACATGCATGTACATACTTCTTCATTCTGGGTATCGACTAGGCTTAGGCCCTTCTACCTTCTTCTCTTCTGTTAAGTCCTCGACTCGGGCTGGCATCTTCAGCATCCCCCTGAGTATCTGTCTGTTGCAAATACAGTGGCACACACGGCAAGTAGGGCGCAATGCACGAGTATGTTGAAGCCAATGCCACTACTCTTGGCCTGCAGGACTTGGCCATAGTCCGCCCAACCTTTCGACAACACCCCTCGGCAGTACTAAAGACCGTCAGTATCCGACTCCTGACATCATGGGTGAGTCCATGCAGGATTGGCAGTGGGAATTGGAAGTGGGAAGTGGAAGGGGAAGGTTGTTGGGGAGATGATGGAACTGCAGGACATACTACAATTATTCTTAACACTGTGAAGCTGATTACCCACTCACAGCTTTTCAACACTCCATCAATTTCAGCAGCACTATCCAATGTTTACACTTCTACCAATTGAATTTTTCTTGACAAGATTTAAGAGCCAAAGATGGTAGGATTGAACATGCAAAAATGTTAAAGTATGATTCACTGAGCTTTGTTTCACTACCAAATGCCCTCATCCTAATTCTGCATACAGTCACCTGGTCAAATATTGACAAGTCACTATGTATGATTCAGTCTCAGCTTTGTATATTTGGTTCATCATATCCCTTATTCTACTTTGCTTTACTTTACTCATGGTATACTTTGGTTTATGCACAGGCATGTATGCCCATTCCCTATGTCTCTTTATTTTGGTCCATATCTCTTATGCTACCTTGTTCCATGCTATGGTTGTAAGGGAAACCCCTGTGGTGGCTGGATCTCTGTATGCGCAGTAACTACCTAAACACAAAAAAATACTAGAAATTTATGTGAGTTAAGAGTCAAGACAAGTTTAAATAAACGGGCCCACTTCAGACTTCGACTCGAAGATCTGAAGTGGCTCTACATGCAAGTCTAGTATTTAAAGGAAAGAAAGAACAATAAAAAGGATTGAGTGCCACTTGAACAAAAGAAGAATAATGTATCACAATACAAGGAAAGAACAATGAGAGAATAAAACAATCCACACCACAGTATTCCACCTAGTCCTCTATTGTCTATTGGAATGGAAAAGGCTTTGAACTGACTTTACGGTGTGAAACTTAACACAAAACCCATATGGGGGGGCCAGCCCATGTCAAATAGGAATGGGGATTCTTGGGTTGAGGCATAAATGTGGTTGTTATACTGGAACTTGGCTAGGGGCAGGAGGTCATCCCAGTTGTCCTGCCTCTTGTTGACGAAGAGCCAAAGGTACTGTTCTAATTCCTGGTTTATCCGCTCAGTTTGGCCATCCATCTGCAGGTTGTAGGCTGTAGAGGCTACCAAGTGAATTCCCAACAAGTGGTAGAGTTCTCAAGTGAACTCACAGATGAATTGAACCCCTTGGTTTGATACCACTACTCTCAGCAACCCATGTACAGTGACTCACAAAACTGGTCCAATGTTTGGCACTTTTCACTTTCTCTGAATCTTATGAACCAAATAAAAATCTATAAAACTTGAGAATATTCTCACAGATACCCCTACATCTCAGCTTTCAATTGACCTCCTCAGATATATGGAATAACTTTTATTGGTTGAGATATTGTCATTTTTTAACAGTGACTCATTAGACCAATTTTGTGACTCTTGTCTAGATGATCAAAAACTCATTATAATTAATATTTGGTAAATCCCCCCTTTGCCTTCAGTACAGCTAAAACCCTCCTAGGCATACTCTCAATCAATCCTTGATGCACTAAAGGCTCTATCTTGTCCCAAACTTCCTATGTCCTCTCCCAAAGCTCTATCATCCCTCCTGGTGGCTGATTATACTCTCCAAGCTTCCTCTTCAGATGACTCCACAGATGCTCAATTGGATTAAGATCTGGAAACTGTGCTGGCCATGAAAGAGCCTCAACATGGTTGTTTGCAAACCATTCCTTGGCCTTTTTTCAGGTAATGCTTTAGATCATTATCCTGTTGAAAAATAATGTCAGGAGAAGTTTTACCATAGTGTTCCAGACTGGACTGAATATCCTCCTCCAAAATCTGGACATAGAGATTCCCATCCATCCCTCCATCAATCTTGATAGCATATTCTTGCCCATCCCATGTCATACAATCCCAAACCATCACAGAACCTCCACCAAATTTTAACATTCCCTTAACCAGCCTATTACTCAACCACCCTCTTGCCTTCTTCCTTCCTCCAAACCCATTTATTGGCTTGACCCATCTGACCACACAACCCTCTTCCAGTCCTCTACAGTCCAATGCTGGTGAGCAAAAGCAAAATCTAACCTCTCCTTCCTATGTGTCTGAGAGAGTATAGGCCATTTCTTCTTCACCACAGCCTTTAATCCAGCTTCTTTCAGCTTCCTGCACACAGTTTGAGTGGAGAGAGGTACATTGATGATATCCTAAAGGATCCTGGTAAATTGTACTGCATTTTGAGCATTTTGAGAGCTGATAAGTTGGACAGCATGTCGAATATTAGCAGGAGAAAGCTTGGATGGGTGTTTTCCAACAGCTTTTGGGAGGTCAGGGTGGTGCTTAGAGCAAAGTCTGCAGATGGTGGCATGGCCTACACCAGTAAAGAGTTGAAAATGGGAGGTGGAATGGCCAGCATCAAGCTGAGAAAAGATATAGTCAACTTGAACAGGAGAGAGGGATTTCATAGTTTGTTGAAGAAGATTGTTATGGTCTATTTGTTCAATGTTGAACTATTTGTGATCACATGACCCAATTATAACTCTGACACAAGTCATGTGACCATACAAACCTAACTATACCTCTGATTGTAATCACACATTTGAAGGTAACAAAACTGATCCAAAAAGTCACTGTTAAAAATCACAATATCTCAACCAATAAAAATTATTACATAAATGTGAGGAGACCAATCAAAAGCCGAGATGCAGGGGTATCTGCGAGAATATTCTCAGATTTTATAGATTTTTATTTGGTTCATAAAATTTAGAGCAAGTAAAAAGTGCTAAACATTGGACTAGTTTTATAAGTCACTGTATATCCTCCATCACCCCCTCCATCATACATGGTACTGATTGCATATGTGCTCTTGTCATATATTATATGCACTCTCATTGCACTATACATGTATATATTCTCACATGTCACATGCATGCCTACTTATATGTCATTGAGATAGAATGCACAGTAGTTTATAGATTGGTCTAGGCTATATGTTATGGCCCATGCCACTAATAAACCCACATTAATCCCCACAACCACCCGCACCATTTCCAGGACCTTTCCAACTGCTCAAAGCCTGAACAACTGCTTTCCAAATTCCATTGTATCAACCTGAGGTTCTGCACTCCCAAACCTCCAAAGATTCCAAAGCCAAGGTTCTGCTCCTTTGATAAATGATGTGCAGGATCATCCCGTACCTCACTCCCTTGTTCTTCATTCTGTATTGCCCCTTGTACTCTTTCCCCCCCTTGTCTTTACTCGGCAAAGTTAGTAGAAGGACTAGACACATGTATATAAGACACCATTCGACTGGACTATTCACCAGTACAAATATCAACTTCATTCTGCATCGTAGTTTCCAATTCAGTTCCAGTAAACTCTCTGACTTTCCAAAATTAGGGACAGACAATCGAGGAGGGTGCAGCACATAAGTTGAAGCCAAGTCCCTGTGACCTCATACTACTTGAACCACCTAATACTGTGAACAGTCTTAGTCCTCCCAGCACTTCCCATCTTTCTGCCTCTTTTCTGATTCCATCCATGAACCTGCAACCTCTAGTCCCTCTATCTCTGGAGTACAAAACCCCCTTTTGTTATGGCCTATGTCACCAAATAAACCCACATTAAATACCACAACCACCCGCACCATTTCTGGGACCTTTCCAACTGCTCAAAGCCTGAATAACCGCTTTCTGGATTTCTGATACATCAATCTGAGGTTCTGCATTTCCAAACCTCTGAAGATTCTGAAGTCAAGGTTCCACTCCTTTGATAAATGACGTGCAGGATCATCGCATACCTCACTCCCTTGTTCTTTGTTTTATATTGCCCCTTGTACTCTCTTCCCCCCCTTGTCTTTACTCGGCAAAAGATAGTACAAGACTAGATACATGTATATAAGTCACCAGTCAACTGGACTATTTCCCAGTACAAATATCGACTTAATTCTGCGTCGTAGTTTCCAATTCAGTTCTGGTAAACTTTCTGACTTTCCAAAATTAGGGACAGATGATCGAGGAGGGTGCAACACATAAGTTGAAGCCAAGTCCCTGCAACCTCGAACCACTCGTACCACTCTATACCGTGAACAGTCCTAAGACCCCCGGTGCTTCCTGTCTTTCCATCCCCACTCTGATTCCGATCCTGAACCCGACCTTTAGTCCCTCTGCCTCCAGAGTACAACCCCCCCTTTGGAAACCATTCGGAACCCTCTGAAAACCCTTCCAGAAGCCTCTAGCTAAGCACCAACATGCAGATTTAACACCTTTTAGAAACCATTTGGAACCTCTGGAAACCCTTCTGGAAGTATCTAGCTAAGGGCTGACACACGGATTTAACACTATGGTACTTCTATATATATATAGTAAAAGAAAAAAGTATTATATCAGAATAATCACAAGACCTTTTTTCCTGGTTTCTCACCCTCTCCTTTCAATCAAGTCACAAATAGTCTATTATATTTTAAGAAATGTGAGTATATAAATATAATGATTGAAGGAACAAGTTACTTGTCCCTGAGCTAGTCTATATATAAATATAACCAAGGAGGGCCCAACATTAACAAATCCACTATGGCTGTGGACCAGAACAATTGAATTCTGGACTAACAATGGTGGTGTTATAACACATAAGGTGTTCTGACAATAAGGGGATTGTGTTATGTGAAATGGAATAATCCCTAATTGCTAGTTTAATCTATACACACCCTGTTTACTTCTAAGATCCAATATAAGTAAGATCTGATTGTTTGATAATTCACCAAGATTTGACAGGCACTCAGAAGTATAAATCCATCCTATGAAAGACCACACACTTTAGGTCTAACCATGACTTCTGTGTCTTGCTCAATTGCTGGTACAAGAGTACTGGGAATGTTTTCAAGCAAGGACATACTTTAATAAATGTAAATCTTCAATAAAACTCTCATAACTCAAGCCCTAGTTGTATTATGTTATGCTACTGATATAGAGGCTTGAGATCAACTATGACAATGAGACCTGACAGATATCCAAAGCACACCTTAGAGGAATAAATGGCCTGTGTAGAGAAATTGCGGAATCGAGGGGGAATCCAACAAGATTTCAGTGGCGACTCGGTGATAATCCAGTCCCTATCTTGTGAGATGAAGATCTGTGGCTCCTTGTGGGCAAAGAAATGAAAGTGGCCAAACAGAACTTGTGTGACTGTGCTCCCATCTGTGAATTGGTAGGTTGAATCAATCAGTGTGGAATTGGATATTGTGTCCCATATATAGACTGCCTCGCCGCCAGACACGACATATGTGCCATTAGAAGAGAACGCAACGGATGTCACCTCT
>QLPG01016302.1:0-17153 GCA_003314385.1 Gomphus sp. MG54 | reverse complement strand
TTGAGAAAAATTCAGGGTTCAAAAGCACACTGAATGATACCAAAATTGATATAATATTACAGTATATTGAGGTTGGTCTCTCAGGGGTGAGATGCTAGTTTGCACCCAACAGTCCCTACGACCTTGAACCACTTATACCACCTTAGACCGTGAACCACACCAAGACCCCCGGCGTTCCCGACTTCCGACTACTCCGACTCCGACCGATCCGGACCCCACTCCCCCTCCTTCGGAATACGACCTCTCCCTCGGGACCTTCTCGGAACCCCCCGAAGCCCCTCCGGAAGTCCTTAGCTCAGCGCCGACACGCGGATTTAACAGATAGCCCTCGAAAAGCTAACTATGCAGAACAACCACAAAGCCACTAGGTTTTTTGTGGAATTTTACAGGCTTGCAGCTTTTGTCGACTACAATGACAATGCTCTCCTCCGCAAAGCATACATGGCACTGCCAAAACACATCAAAGATGGCCTCATCCATTTTGACAAACCCCATACACTCGACATACTTCAAAATTGTGTCCAAAGGATCAACATAAGGTATTGGGAATGAAAAGCTGAACAGTCTGCAGAGGGTAGTAATAAGCCGAAGAAAGATATAAGATCAGACAAGCCTGGCAACAGATCCACCTTGAAAAACCACCAGCAACAATAATGGCAGCAAAGACATGTCTAAGAACAAAGACGGGAAAATGCCCCAGCCAAACCCAGCCAAGTACACTAAGACCCTCGGAAAGGATGGCAAACTTCTCCTGGCAGAGCGACAAAGATGCATGGACAACAACCTGTGTCTCCTCTGTGCTACCAGTAATCACAAAGTCGCCGATTGCCCTAAGGCAACTAAAGCCCATGCGACAACCACTCCCAACTCTGTCTCACAAGCATATGATGCCTTGGACATCAATGCTGAGGATTCAGCAATGGTGACCAAAGACTACTCTGCCATCTGTTAGCCTCTGAGTACACCAAGAGTTGCATTAACTCAGTAGATGCTAGTAGTGAGGTTTAGATCAATGCTCCTATGCCCCCGCATTTTCTTTGAATTTTATATCATCTAATTGGTTACCGAACATTCTCAGTACCCCACCTCAATGCTTAATCATATCAGTACCTGTTTATAGTTACCATTTTATTTAGAATTCCTTGATCCAGTACTGCTCATTCAGTTACTACTGAATACATAGACATGTCACTAGATAATCCGTCAGGACAAACTCAGTCCACCATCCATCTGTCACATCACTAAATCTGTTGGTCAGCAATATTCAGTCACAACTCACTCACCTGCTATAATCCATTGATTAACAAGGTATTGGGCAGTATTACAGCCCATTATGCCACTAATACCTTTAGGTGCATCCCGATGGCCTTGGTCCAGTCGGCACTTGCCACTGCTCCAAAAGCCTCACCCAGGATCCTGTTCCATCGCTAGAAGCTCTGCCAATAGCCCTAGTCAATGCAACTGCCTCATGCATGCTTGTATACCAGAACAGCTGGCAAGTTTTAGCTGGGACCTCTCGGTCAATGGCACCAATTCGGCACGTTCAGCCAAGGTCTCTTCCATCCATCCCTACCCATTCTTGTCTCATCCATACATATATGCTCTTACCACCCTTCTCTATTCTTCTCGGCTAGAGGCCGACACCTTTAGTAGATGGTGGGATGTCTACCTAAAAAAGGGGGGGTAACGACCAGCTAGAAACACTCCTAACTATGCAATCTCCCCTCCTGAAGACTCCTGTCTCCCAAATTCCTCTTCATTCACCCCCTTGTCCTAACAATTAATTCCCCCCACCATCCAGAAAAGCTCCCTCCCAGCTACTTCAGCAGTAGCATTGGCCACTTTCCTCTTGGTCTCTCGCTTCTGTCTCCCCAACCTCTTCCTCTCCATCCCAGCCCTTTGTGCATTCTCCTCTAATCACGTTCAGGTTCCAGACCCCACACCTCTTAGAAGGCCATGCCCAGTCATCAGGACCTTATACTTATACTGCACCCACTGGCTTTATGGGTTCAGCCGCTAAGGGGGGGATACTGTCAAGTCCACGATACCAAGCTCCGATTTACTTGGTATTACCAACCAACCAACCAACCAACCTTTACCCATACTATCCTCACTACCATGCGGTCTCGGCTCAGCATATCCGGTACATCGTCTAGACTATCTCTCCTACCTATCCCTTCCACCTTTCACTATTCTCTCATTTCCCAACCATTTCCTTAACCATCCTCCCCCATGACACTCAATGTCCACTTATTATTTCAGTCATGGTCCTATTGTTTTATCTTTGGCCATCCTCCATTGTCTTATTCTCATCCACGCCTTCATTATTTTATTCTCAGCCATACTCTATTATTCTATTCTCGCCTACATTTCTTATTCTATTCTTGATCACTGAGAACAATGCCTCCACATGGTTTTTCATACCTTATTGTTCTCTATTTCCTACACCACCCTGTTCCATATCTTGCTTCTTAACCCATATAAGTAGTAGATATATGTAGATAGTTCCTCACTCAGAATATCAACTTGGCTTAGACCCCCTCATCTGCCTTTCCCCTGTCCAAGTCCTTCACTCAAGCTGACACCCTCGGCACCTTTGCCAGTACCGCTCTTGTCCAAATAAGTGGCATGCATGGAACAGCAGGGTACAATGCATCTGCACGTTGAAGCCTAGCCACTCCAAAATGGTTTGCAGGACTTAACCTATATCTCAGTGTTACTGAATCCTGACACTCAAGACATTTATCATTCATTTATTATTTGGTCATGGCCCTATTGTTTTATCTTCAGCCATTTTCTATTGTTCTATTCTCATCCACTCCCTCATGATTTTATTCTCAGCCATATTTCATTATTCTATACTTGCATACATTTCTTATTCTATTCTCAATCACTGTGGACAATACCTCCACATGATTCTTCATACCTTATTATTCTCTATTCCTTATGCCACCCTGTTCCACATCTTGCTTCCTCACCTATATAAGTAGCAAATGTATGTAGACAGTTCCTCACTCTGAATATCGACTTGGTTTATGTCTTCCTGTCCTCCCTTCTCCTGTCTGAACTCCTTTCTCCTGTCTAAACTCCCTTCTCCTGTCTGAACTCCCTTCTCTTCTCCTGTCTGAACTCTCTTACCCAGGCCGACACTCTTGGCACTCTCCCGGGTCCTTCTTCTGTCCAAATTAGTGGCACACATGGAATAGCAGGGCACAACACACGAGTATGTTGAAGCCTAGCCACCTTGATCAGTCTGTAGGACTTGGCCAACTCCCATCTGCACTATCGGCATTACCAAGGCTTAACAGTGAGCCAGGCTATATTGGCAATCTGATGGTCATCAGGCTCATTGTTGGAGTTCCCTCTTTCAAGGTCATTAATGGCCTTTCTCAGCTCATCAATCTCAGACCAGAAGGTTGTTGTCAGGTCTCGGTACCGCCGATGTGCTGTCGGAACTGGCCAAGTCCTGCAGGCCAGTTGGGGTAGCTTGGCTTCAACGTACTCGTGCGTTGCACCCTGCCTCCTGTATGTGCCACTAACTTGTAACGGAAAAAGATACTCAGGTGGATGCCAAGGGTGTTGGCCCGAGTAAGGACTTCTGAACAGAAGGAGGAGAGTAGAGAGGTGTAAACCTAGTTGATACTCAGACTGAGGAACTATGTAAATACATCTACTACTTATATAGGCTGAGAGGCGGAATGTAGAATAAGGGTGGCATAAGACATGGAAAAAAGAATAAGGTATAAAGACCATGTGGAGGTATTGTCCACAGCAATTAGAATAGAATAATGTGAGAGTAAGACAATGAAATATAAGTGAGTGAGATTGTGGGAAAGAATAGAACAATAAGGAATGGCCGAGAATAAAACAATAGGGCCACAAGTAAGTGGCAGAGAATAGTGAAGGTCCCGAGGGTAAGCAAGTGGGGAGAAAGACAGGGAGTGTAGGGATGATAAAGAATAGGGGTTGGGGAAAGGATAATGAACCAGGTGATGAACCGGGTGTACCGAACTGAAACCATGCACCATGGGATGATATGAGTAAGGGTCGGTTGGTTGGTACTGCCGAGTAAGTCAAAGCATGATGTGTGGTTGTGACAGTTGTGGGGACATTGTGTGCCACCACTGCATATGAGCATTTCAGCATTGTGGCTGCTACATCAATGTTTCTGACCCATTTGTCTGCATAGGCTCTGACTCTGTTAGTGTTCTCTGCAGATTTGAAGGTAAGTGTAAATTTGCTCCTGGCCAACTTGGTGATGCCCTGGAGGGGCTAGGTCATCGGTAGGGCATTGTTTGGGCTGCCCTCAAAATAGTTAGTGATGATGTCACTACAATACCTTGTGATGATAACTGGTTCCCATTTGAGGATGGGGGCATCTTTTGTGACATTTTTCATCGAGATGAATATCTGCTTCTGTTGCAGCTCTGCAATCATCTTCTGTTTATGGATGTTGCCTTGGGGTGGTGTGATTCCCAGACCTTGTTTGGTGGCAGTAGCATAGGTGACTCCAGACAGGGCTGTAGAGGGCTGGCCATCGGTGATGGTGACTGCTTCCTTGATATCAGTCATGGCCTTTTGTAAGTCGACATTGGTTGCTACCCTTTTGTCACCATATAGGTGTGAAGCCTCCCTTATGTTAAGTCTGGAGTCATGTCAGGTCTGAGCTGATATAAGTTGGTCCAAAGTTGTGTGTTTGAAGTCTTGAGGACTTGGCTTCAACTTGTGTGTTACACCCTCCTCGATCGTCAGTCTCTTATTTTGGAGGTTCAGAGGTACAGAGGTTTGGGGTTCAGAGAGTAAGTGAGTGGGAATACTAAGTTGATATTCAAACTAAGGTATAGTACAGAAGTCCAGAGGTATTTATAAATCGTAGTCCTTATTGTAACTAATTAGGAATATGCAAGGTGTTATGGCCCATGCCATCAATAAACCCACATTAAACCCCACAACCACCCACACCATTCCAGGACCTTTCCAACTGCTCAAAGTCTGAACAACTGCTTTCCAATATTCTGATGCCTCAATCCGAGGTTCTGTGTTTCCAAACCTCCAAAGATTCTGAAAGTCAAGGTTCTGCTCCTTTGATAAACGACATGCAGGATCATCGCGTACCTCACTCCCTTGTTCTTCGTTTTATATTGCCCCTTGTACTCTCTTCCCCCCTTGTCTTTACTTGGCAAAAGATAGTACAAGACTAGATACATGTATATAAGTCACCGGTCGACTGGACTATTTGCCAGTACAAATATTGACTTAATTCTGCATCATAGTTTCTGATTAAGTTCTGGTAAACTTTCCGACTTTCTGAAATTAGGGACAGATGATCGAGGAGGGCACAATACAATAGTTGAAGCCAAGTCCCTGCAACCTCAAACCACTCATACCACCCTATACCACAAACAGTCCCAAGACCCCCGATGCTTCCCATCCCCCCATCCCCATTCCAATTCCAATCCCGAACCCACGACCTTTAGTCCCTCCATCCCTGGAGTATGAACCCCCCTTCAGAAACCATTCAGAACCCTCTGGAAACCCTTCCGGAAGCCTCTAGCTAAGCACCAACATGTGGATTTAACACAAGGGAACAATAAGATGAACGAAAATGGGTTACAAAAGAAATCTTCATCTGGTGTTACAATAAGACTTATTGTTCGATGAGAAAGGAAAGAGGTCTGAGGTCTGAAGTAGCTCTGCCAATTGAGTTCAGAGGTGATGGGGTGGACTCGGACATGATTTGGAGCAATTGTCAAGCTTCAGTTACTGACGGACTTTGGTACTGCCGAAGGGTACAGTCGAAAAGGGTCGGGCAGACTATGGCCAAGTCGTGCAGGCCAAGAGTAGTGGCATTGGCTTCAACGTACTTGTGCATTGTGCCCTACTTGCCGTGTGTGCCACCTATTTGCAACAGACAGATACTCGGGAGGATGCTGATAATGCCAGCCTGAGTCAAGGACTTTAACAGAGGAGAAGAAGGTAGAAGGGCCTAAGCCTAGTTGATACCCAGAATGAGGAAATATGTACATGCATGCCCTACTTATATAGGTTAAGAAGCGACATGTGGAATAAGGAATGTGGGACAACAAGGTATGCAGAGCATGTGGTTATTGTCCACAATGAGTAAAATTAGAATGAAGGAATGTAAACGGGCATAGAACAATAAAGGATAGGATAATAAGAATGTGACCATGGATAGGACAATAGGAAGTGCCCGACTATAAAACAAGGGCTGTAACCGAGGATAACACAAGGGCAGGAAGTCCTGAGGTGAGGTGGACTGAGGGGTGAGGAGTAGGTGTGGGATGGGAGTGAGGAATACGACCAATATGTGTGTCGAGCCAAGAACAATTTGTCGAGTGACTTGTACATGGTTACTAACGGAGTATCTTGGTCGGTACCGCCAAGTTTACCAGATCCTTGGTACATGTACTTGACAGCAATCTTCCTTCTAGCACCCTAGATCAGATGTCTGAGGTATCAGAGTTAAATCAAGGATATAACAGTGCCCCCCTGTTAGGACCAAGCCTCGAGGTCCTAGCACTCAATGCCAATGCAAGTTATTATGTGATTAGACGATGAAGCCACTCTTATTGAGCAAATGCAACAAGCCTTGGAGATGCTCGAGAAAGTCCGAGCCAAGAAAAAGTACAAGGCAAAGGAGGAGGTCAAAAAGAAGCAAAAGGCTGAGGAGGAGGCTGAAAGGAAGGCCAAAGAGGAGGCCAAGTGTAAGGCCAAGAAGGACGCTGAGAAAAAGGCTAAAGAGGAGGCTGAGAAGAAGGCCAAGGAGGAGGTCAAAAGGTTGGCCAAGGAGATGGCAGAGAAGAAGCAGGTAATCGACGAGAAGGCGGAGAAGGTCTGAAGAGGGGCCCAGGACAAGGTCCCAAAAAAGGTGACTTGGAAAAGGGTCAGCAAGAACTCCAAGATGAATTCAGAGTTGTCAACTATAGAGGAGGACACACCTCAACAATGAGGTCCTTTGGGGGTCAGGACTTGGGGGATGACTCCAGATCTGAGAGAGGGAGGCTCAGGTATGACCAAGTGCAAAAAGGAGTGTATCTATATGCTTGACAAACAACAGACGGCCCAAATTGCTTGGGTTCAGAAAGTGCATGAGAATGCCCAACTAAGGGATGCTAGGGCAGGTAGTGCTGAGGTGGGTCTTGGAACTTTTGAGTCTAGCTGATGGATGCGGATGAGCCTCCATCTGGACTTGTACCAACAGGCGTTTAAAGGTGGGTCCAGAACAGGCTATTTGGAGTCCCAGAGATGCAAAAAGGAAGGACAAGGATAAGGAGAAGGAGAAGGAGGATGAAGGGGGTCTGAAGGGAGATGATGAGTCAGGCTCAGATGATGTACTGGGGTCACCAGAGTAAATAGAAGAATTTTATTTATTTTTAACCCCAGATTGAGTGAAGATGTCTAAGTCAAAACCAAGGTGAACCATTCAAGACTGAGGTAAGGAAGTCTAGAACATCATCCTAAGGGGCCTGGTTTGTCAGGGTATGCTCAGTGGAAGTCAGAGACTACTTTGGAGGCATGGTCAAGTTCATTGGCTGGTAACCAGGACTTTTTGTCTTTGGTGCCTTCATATCTAGACCACTTGACTAAGTACAGGATTGGACACCTGCATCTTCTTTTGTCAAGCTTCAAGTCTAGGGTCTCAGAGATTTCATATTTGGGTTCTCTGTCAATGATTAGGGAAATGCATGGGTCAGGCCAACCCACACAGGTCACTGGGTCGGATGTCCTTGGGTGTGGGTGTGGGTCAAGCCGCGAGCACCCGTGACCTGGGCCCAACCCAGGGCGTCAACTCTGACACGAATGCAACTTACACGTACGTGCATGCGCCAACACAAACGCAACACCCCAAACGTGATGAAAGCACTGTATGTGCACGTGACACTACAAAAGTGCCGTATGTACATGTGACACTATGAAAGCACCGTACGTGCATGTGACACTACAAACACGACAAACATGCCGTACACGCTGTACGTGTCACACGTGTGGTACGCGTCATATGCGTCATACGCACCGTATGCGCCGTACACACCGCATGTACGGTACGCGTCATACGCACTGTATGTGCCATACGCACTGCACGCGTGGTATGCGCCATATGCATTGTAAGTGTTGTACACGCCATATGCGCCGTACGCGCCGCATGCGTGCAGGTGCGGCATACACCTGACACCCATGGACCCATGGGAAAAAACCCATGGGTTGATGGGTTCGGGTTTCCCATGGGTCAGGTGTGGATCACCCACATTTGACCCGTGGGTGACCCGTGCTGTTCCCTATCAATGATGATTGGGGGTTGGGGTGGGAGTATACATTTGAGGAAGGTGTTCAGAGTTGATGGTTCAAGCATGGAGACATGGAAGATGGGGTATATGGCTCTCATGCTGTTGGGGAGTCATAGGGTAAAGGAGACGGTTCCTACTTGTGTGATAATTTCAAAGGGACCTAGGAACTTCTCTGCTAGCTTTTTAGAGGGTCTTGTAGTTTAGATGTTTTCATACTTAACAAAGACTTTGTCTCTAACTTTAAAATCTGCAGGGACCACTTGTTGTCAATCTACAGATACTGACTATTGGGTCTGAACTTCAGATATGGTCTTTCGGAGTTGCTGGTGCAGGCTGTCTAAGTCAACTACAAAGTCATGCACTCAAGAGGAGGCAAGGTCATATTTGGGATAGGGTGATGTTTGGATGATAGCCCTTGTTGGTGTAGAAGGCAGAGATTCCCATCATTGCATTTGGGGCATTGTTGTACATGAATTTGGCAATGGATAATAGTTCGGACAAATTATTTTGCTGGTAGTTGCAATATACTTGGAGGTATTGTTCGAGGGTTTGATTCATGTGCTCAGTTTGTCCATCCCCTTTGGGGTGATATCCTGATGTGAAGTGAAGCTTGATGTCCAGGGCCTTGCCAAGGGATCAGAAAAATGAGGAGACAAACTCAGATCCTTGGTACAGGGTGATGTGTGATAGTACCCCATGCTTTGAGAATACATGTAGGACAAAGAGTTTGGTGAGGGTTAGGGCAGTGATTGTGTCGGTAGTGGGGATGAAGAGAGACTGCTTGTGATGATGTCAATCGGATCTGCTGAACCTTCTAGGTAGTGTCTCTCCAGGTATTGAACACTTCAAAGATGGTCAGTAGTTTCTTGTCGTGCATGTTGTAGTTCAGTTCTGGGGGGGTAAAGGTTTGGGAGTGGAAGGTGATTGGGTGGATGTCATTGTCTGTCGGTGATATGGTGGACAGAATGGCAGCGAGGGCATAGTTAGAGGCATCTGGCTCACGATGAGTTGGGATCCAGGGATCCACTGTGTTAGGACCAGGGCCATAATGAATCCCTTTTTGAGCATCTCAAAGGATATTCTGCAATTCTCAATAAAGCTCCACAGAGTGTCTTTTCGTGTGAGATAGGTTAGTGGAACTGTAATGTTGGAGTAGTTGAAGATGAAGCATCAATAGAAGTTTGCAAAGCTGAGGAAAGACTGGATGTCTTTAATCTTTCAGGGTTTGGGCCATTCCTGAATGACTTTGACTTTATCATCAGCCATGGTTAGGCCATTGGGGGAGAGGATGTATCTGAGGTACTCCACAGTGTTGGTGTGGAAGGAGCATTTATCTGCTCAAGCATATAGGTGATTCATTTGGAGGCATTGGAGGACTTCTTTGACATGGTTTCTATGTTCCTCTAGGTTGTTGGAGTAGATCAGGATGTCATCTAGGTATACTAGACAGATCTAGGAGGTCAGAGAAGATGTCATTCATGAATCACTACAGGGCAGCTGGGGAGTTTGTGAGTCTGAAGGGCATCACACTCTTCAAAAGATCTGTAGCATGTGCAGAAGGCAGTTTTCCATTTGTCACCTTCTCAGATACATACCAGGTGGTATGTATGTCGCAGGTCTATCTTGGTAAATATTTGGGCCTTTTGGGGACTGTCCAGGAGGTCAGAGATTCAGGGAAGTGGGTAGCAATCCTTCTTTGTTATCTTGTTTAGCCCACAAAAGTCAATGCATAGGCATAGTGATCCATCTTTCTTTTGGGAAAATAGGACTGGAGTGTCCCCAGGAGAGCATGAGGGTTGTATAAACTCTGTGGATATGTTTTCATCTAAAAACTCTCGGAGGGATTTTAGTTCACTTTTGGAGAGAGAATAGATTGGTGTCAGGCTTTGGGAATGCTGAGGTGTTGGATGGGAGTGGCCAAGTCCTGCAGGCTAGAAGTAGTGGCATGGCTTCAACATGCTCATGCATTACGCCCTACTTCCCATGCGTGCCACTGATTTAGGACAGAGGGATACCCAGGAGAATGCTGAGAGTGTCAGCCCAGGTAAAGAACTTGGGACAGGGGAAGGGAGGACAAGAGGGAGTAAACCTAGTTGATTTCCAGGACAAAGAACCATCTACATACATTGGCTACTTATATAGGCTAATAAGTGAGATGTGGAACAGAGTGGCACAAGGAATGGAGAACAATAAGGTATGAAGAATAATGTGGAGGTGTTGTCCACAATGATCAAGAATAGAACAAGGAATGTGGATGAGAATAGAACAATGAAGTATGACCGAGAATAGGGAATGGCACGGGTCACCCACGGGTCAAATGTGGGTGACCCGCACCCGACCCATGGGCAACCTAAACCCATCAACCCATGGGTTTTTTCCCATGGGTCGACAGGTGTCGGGTGCACGCCGCACCCGCATGCCTGCGGCACGTTCATGTCGTACGTCGCGTTTGTGCCAACACGAACGCGCTGTATGTGCACGTGCCAACACAAACGTGCAGTATGTGCATGTGCCAACACGAATGTGCAGTATGTGCACGCGCCGACACAAACACACTGTATGTGCACGTGACCACACAAATGCGCAGTATGCACATGCACTGACACGAACGCGCTATACGCATATGCACCGACTCGAACGTGCCGACATGGACGCATTGTATGTGCACATGCAAACGCGCTGTACATGCACGTGCCAACACGAATGTGTTGTACGCGTGCATATACGGCTCGTTGGTGTCGTCGCATGTGGCACGTGTGTGTCGTATGCATGTGCGGTGCATGCGTGTCATATGCGCGTGCGGTGCGAGCATGTCGTATGCATGTGTGGTGCGTGCATGTCGTATGCATGTGCAGCGCATGCGTGTCATATGCGCACACATACAACAGGAGTGAGTGCCCGGTTGGGTGTCGTACTCATGCACATGCACGCATACATGGTTGACACGCCAGGTTGGGCCAGGTCATGGGTATCCTCGGCTTGACCTGCACCCACACCCAAGGGCACCCGACCCAGTGACCCATGCAGGTTGGCCGAACCCATGCTATTCCCTAACCGAGAACAAAAGAGTGAGTGAAAATAGAACAATAGAGAGTGGCCAAACATAAAACAATAGGGCCATGACCAAGTGGCAATGAATAGTGAATGTCCTGAGGGTAAACAGGAAAGGGGAAGGACAGGGAGTGGAAGAATAGGAGGGTGGAATAGGGATAATGAATCAAATGATGAACCAAATTGTTGGGACATGATTTTATTCCCCTGCATGTGTGTTTTATTCTTGCACTTGTGTTTCTCTTTTGCGCTTTTCTCTTTTGCATTTGCGTTCTCTGGCGCTTAAATTAAGCGCCCACAACGACGCACAATTGCACACCTTTGGGTCTTGTCTTTAGCATCTATATTGATAAGCCCCAAAGGTTAGTAGATACTTTGTTACATACGTGTCTTTAGCATCTATATTGACAAGCCCCAAAGGCACTTGTTGCTGTGTATGTCAGTTATCAGTCTTATTAGACCTTCCCTGCCATCACAAATGTACCGAGCCGAGGCCACATACTGGTGAGGGATGATATGGGTAAGGGTTGATTGGTTGGTACTGCCGAGTAGGTCAGAGCATGGTATCGTAGACCTGACAATTAGGGAATGGCACAGGTTAGGGTAACCCGCACGGGTCACCGGGTCAGGTGCCCTTGGGTTTGGGTGCGGGTCAAGCTGAGAGCACCTGTGACCCAGCCCAACCCGCTGCCTCAACTATGTACGGGTGTACAACATGCACGCACTGCACGCACATACATACAACACAACTGTGCCATATGCACAGGCATATGACACAAACGCGCCATATGCGTAGGCGTATGACACAAACGCGCGGTATGCGCAGGCGTATGACATGAACACGCCGTATGCGCACGCGCCGACACCAACATGCCGCACGTGCACACGCTGACACCAACGCACAATATGTGCATGCGCTGACACCAATGTGCCTTACGCTCACGCGTATGACACGCACGCGTGCGGCGCGTTCGTGTCATACGTTGCGTGCATGTACGGCGCATTCGTGTTGTATGTTGCGCGCGTGTACAGCGCGTTCGTGTTGTACGTCGCATGTGGGTGTGGTGCGCACCCAACACCCATCGACCCATGGGGAAAAACCCATGGGTTGACAGGCTCAGGTTTCCCATGGGTTGGGTGTGGGTTACCCACATTTGACCCGTAGGGGACCCATGCCGTTCCCTACTGACAATTGGACTGAATGGGGGTGATGTACCTTCCTCCAATTCGATCTTGAGGTCGTATGGTCAATGAGGGGCAAGAGTATTGGCCTGAGTTTTGCTGAAAACATCTTTAAACTCATGGTGTCAAGTGCACATACCGAATATCTGCAGCTCGGCAGTGCCGATCAGATGATCCATTAGTAACCGTATACAAGCCACTCAATGCGTCAGTTTTGGCTCGGCACATATACTATCTGCATTCCTCACTCCCATCCTATGTCTACTCTTAACCCCTTGCTACCTATTGACCCTGCCATGACCACCCATTGATCCTTGTCCCACCTTATCTTGGGACATTTTTCCTTGTATTATCCTCGGCCATGGCTACATTGTTTTATAGTCAGTTGCTTCTATTGTCCTATCCTTGGCCACATTTCTATTATTCTATCCTTTATTGTTCTATCCCCGTTTTCCATTCCTTCATACTAATTTTACTCATTGTGGACAATAACCACATGCTCTGCATACCTTGTTGTCTCACATTCCTTATTCTACATGTTGCTTCTTAACCTATATAAGTAGGACATGCATGTACATACATACTTCCTCATTCTAGGTATCAACTAGGCTTAGGCCCTTCTACCTTCTTCCCCTCTGTTAAGTCCTTGACTCGGGCTGGCATCAGCAGCATCCTCCCGAGTATCCATCTGTTGCAAATTGGTGGCACACATGGCAAGTAGGGCATAATGCATGAGTACATTGAAGCCAACGCCACTACTCTTGGCCTGTAGGACTTGGCCATTGTCTGCCCGACCCTTCGGCAGTCCCAAAGTCCATCAGTACCCAAAGCTTGACACATGGTACTTGTTCAGAACATTACTCAGGTCTATCAGACCTTCTTTGGGGTCATTGCCATCAGAGAGGAAGAGCTGGAAGGTTTGTATACCTTCCATCCTCGATATTTGGGCAAAAGCTGCAGCATTTACCAGGGCACCCTTTGGTGCTATGAGCTGGGGGTTTGGAGAGGACAGAGGTTCAGATGAGCATGGAGTTGTAGCTGCTGGCTTAGATGGTAGCTGGAGATTAGCTGTGGTCAAAGAGCCAACGAGATACTTCCCAACATGCAATCAATCAACAGAATGTAATGCATGAGCCAGTTGTGTCCAAGGACTGCCAAGCAACTAGATTCCAATGGAGTTATATAGAACATAATGGTGTGTTGCTCCCCTTTTGGGAAGCAAATGTAGAGATTGATGGCTTTTTGAATTATGGAGTTGGAGGAGCCATTGAAGAGTCATAGCAGAATTGGAGTTATATCATAGGTTCAGAGTTGATATTTTATAGTATAGTCAGAGTGAGGAAGCATCTATTAGGGTGTTGATGTAGGTGGTTTTGAGGCTGAGACAGATGGTCAGGGAGTTTGGACTGGAAAGAGCGGATGCATTGAGTCTCATCTCCATTGGTGCATCATTGGGTTCAACATAGCCCCTAACTGATGCTAGAGTTGAAGGGCTGCTTAGAGATTTTTTGACTATGAGGTATCTTCTACTTTGAAGATCATTGCCTTGGGAATGCTTTCCACAATGGTGGCTGTATGTCCCTTTGTGGCAGCAGAGGACAATTTTGGATATTCCTTGGCTACATGACCAGTTCTTCCACAGAAGAGGCAGAGGTTCTGGTCGAAATGGCATTGTCATTCTTGTGGCATGAGTTTGCCATCTTTACCAAGTTTTGTGGTCAAGTCTGAGGTTGTCTTATTTGGGGCCTGGCTGGGGTTTGGAGGTTTGGTGCTCGTACTGGGGGTCAGAGCTGTTGGTGCCCTGTTTCTGTTATTCAGACATTAGGGACTTTGGATGTGGAGGCCTCGAGATATCTCAGAATGCCATTCCCAGTAGTGAGAGTCAAGCAACTGAGACAGCCAACACAGTTGTAGCAGGGAGTCTGTCAGGTATTGATAATGCTGACGATGCATGGGCCGAGCACTACACTAGCCGACTCCACAATACTGGCAGGAAGTGGCCAAGTCCTGCAGGCTGATCGGAGTGGCATGGCTTCAACAACTCATGTGTTGTGCCCTACTTTCCATGTGTGATACTGATTTGGAACAGAAGAGATACTTGAGAGAGTGCCAAAAGTATTGGCCCATGTAAAGGACTTTAGACAGAAGGGGAGAGAGTAGGAAGGTATAAACCTAGTTGATACTCAGACTGAGGAACTATGTACATGCTTATATAGGTCAAGAGGTGGAATGTATAATAAAGGTGGCATAAGACATACAGAAAAGAATAAGGTATGGAGACCATGTGGAAGTATTGTCCACAGTGATCTAGAATAGCACAATAAGATGTAGATGAGAATAGAACAATAAGATATGACCCATAATAAATGAGTAGGAGTGTGAGGGAAAATAGAACAATAGAAAGTGGCTGAATATAAAACAATAGGGTCATAACTGAATAATAAATGAATAGTGAATGTCTGTCAAGCTTTGGGTACTGACGGACTTTGGTACTGCCGAGGGGTGTTGGCGAAAGGTCGGGCAGACTATGGCCAAGTCCTGTAGGCCAAGAGTAGTGGCATTGGCTTCAATGTGCTCATGCATTGTGCCCTACTTGCCGTGCATGCCACTGGATTTGCAACAGACAGATACTCGGGGGGATGCTGATGATGCCGGCCCGAGTCGAGGACTTTAACAGAAGAGAAGAAGGTAGAAGGGCCTAAGCCTAGTTGATACCCAGAATGAGGAAATATATACATGCATGTCCTACTTATATAGGTTAAGAAGCGACATGTGGAATAAGGAATGTGAGACAACAAGGTATGCAGAGCATGTGATTATTGTCCACAATGGATAAAATTAGAATGAAGGGATGCAAAACAGGGATAAAACAATAAGGGATGGGATAATAGAATCGTAACTTAAGATAGGACAATAGGGAGTGGCCAAGTATAAAACAATAGAGTCGTGTCCAAGGATAATACAAGGATAGGAAGTCCCGAGGGGAGATGGACCGAAGGGTGAAGACAGGGAGTGTGGATGGTGGATGTGCCGAGCTGAAACCGGCGTACCAAGTGTTATGCATGCGACTCAGGTAGGGAACGGCATGGGTCACCCATGGGTCAAATGTGGGTGACCTGCACCCAACCCATGGGAAACCCGAACCCATCAACCCATGGGTTTTTTCCCACGGGTCGACGGGTGTCGGGTGTGTACCACACCCACATGTGATGTATGACACGAATGTGCCATACGCACATGCAACATACGATACGAACGTGCCATACGCGTGCGCAATGTACAACATGAATGCACCATATGCACGTGCAACATACGATACGAACGCGCCATACGCACATGCGACGTACGACATGAACGCACCGTATGCACACGCGACGTACGACACGAATGCGCCGCACGTGTGTGTGTCATATGCATGAGCGTAAGGCGCGTTGGTGTCAGCATGTTCATGTCGGCACGTGCACGTATGGCACGTTCATGTCATACTCATGCACGTACGGTGCGGTCATGTTGTACGTGTGCGCATGTGGCACGTGTGTGTCATACACGCATACATAGTTGAGGTGGCAGGTTGGGCCAGGTCACGGGTGCTCTTGGCTTGACCCGCACCCAAACCCAAGGGCACCCGACCCGGTGACCCCTGCAGGTTACCCTAACCCGTGCTATTCCCTAGATGTGGGCACTTGGTCGTGGATATAGGATGATTGCTTGGTTGGCAATGCCAAAATAGACAGGTCTCGGTACGGGTACTTGACAATGTCCCAAGGGGAAACAAGTGAAGGGAAGAATAGGGAATGAAAGAATAATAAGGAATAGAAGGGGTGGGATGAGGAAAGTGAACCAAATGATGAACTGAATGTACTAAGCCGAGACCACATACTAGTAAGAGTGAATTGTCACTGGTGTATGGGATTAAGTGGTAAGGGTCGTTCTGTCAGTATGTTAAGTCCGCGTGTCAGGCGCTTAGCTAGTACTTCCAAAGGGGCTTTCCGGGTTAGTGTGAAGGTCCGTAACGGGGCCGAAGACCGAAGCAGGGATCGGACGGACTATGGACGGGGGTGGAGGCGTCGGGAACTTAGGGCAGGTTGCAGAAAGGTATTATCTGGTCGCTGAGGTGTTCGAGGTCAGAGGGACTTGGCTTCAACTTATGTGTTGCGCCCTCCTCGATTGTCTGTCCCTAATTTCGGAGAGGAGACGGAAGTTTACCAGAGTGAGTCAGAAACTAGGTGGACTAAGTTGATATTCGTACTAGTGAACAGTCTAGTCGACTGGGAGACTATATACATGCGACTATCCTTGTACTATCTTTGCCGGTCATAAAACAAGGGAAAAGGGAGTACAAGGGGTCAATATAAAAGAGAGAACAAGGGAGTGAGGTACGTGATAGTCCTGTGCGTCGGTTATCAAAGTATTGAGTCTTCGGTCGGAGACGGACTTGGAGATGGTGTCTCGGTCATGACGGGAACGGAAGCGGGAAAGCGGATTCTCGATCGGACTTGTCGGGGATGGAGATTACGGAAAACAATCCTTCGTCCTTTCGGTCGGAAAGGTCTCGGTGTTGGGTGCAAACTAGCATCTCACCCCTGAGAGACCAACCTCAATATATTGTAATAT
>QLPG01016298.1:0-17126 GCA_003314385.1 Gomphus sp. MG54 | reverse complement strand
TGGGATACTGCATGTCATCCATTAACCCGCTTCGTCAGCGTCTGATTTTGTCCTCCTACGTTGAAACCGTGATAACTGAACATTCCGGTCGAACGGGGCTTGGCACCTCATATGATTGTTCCTCTATAGCCTGAGAACAGCATTTTTGGAACTGGCCGATCGGGAAAATCCCTGATCTCACCGTGGGTCCACGAGGAGCGCATACTCTGGCTGTCCTCTAGTACCGCGTTCGGTCCTCAGTTTGTCGTCAGGACCCCAACACAACACTCAACGAAGGCGGCGTTATTGTTGTCGAAAATATCGCCCCGCTGATATCCGTCTGAGCTGATAACTATGTTTGGTGTCTGGAGACGGCGGAGATCGCTTAACATGACTTTGAATAACAGTTCATCGAATAATCAGCGGGTCCTTCAATCACATGTCACCTTCTGTCCGTCTGTCTTCCCCCACTACTCGCTCTCACAAAATGAAATTTGATCGGGACTCGTCTTTCTTTGCTCTACAGCCTGTAGCATTTGGGATGTTTATGAACTGGTGTTTCATGATTGAGATCTCGCTCCCGCGAAAGAATACCGTATTTCGCCAATCTAAGTCTGAGAACAGAAGGGCACACTATTCTCGAACCCTTCCTAGACAGCATATCTAACGGATGATCAATATGTTCTTTCTTTGCGGCGGCGAAGCGTTGATGTCTAGGTTGTTCTTGTTCCTTGCCACGGGCTCCTAAACTGCTGATCCCTATGGTGATCTCGGTGGTGGTCCAAATTCTTTGCAATCTTTTGACTCGGACCATGGATCACTTCGAGAATTTCAAGAGAAGCATTTGCCGGAGATTGACGCTGTACTTTCAAATATGCCGGAATGCTGTCCTATTCCACCTCCAGATCTTATGACACGCACATTTGTTTGGTCATTTTACTCATGCAGACGGTGGAGGCAATGGATCTGCGTCCATTTCTGTGTATGTTTAATCGGTGGGGAGGGAGGGGCGGGATCTCATTAATAATATTTACCCACATTCTAGCGCTATTCGCGTTAGGGATGGGAAAAGGTGACCAACAGACGCCAGCGCCTTATATTTTGTGGTTTCTCTTGCTCCGCTCACAATTTTATCTGTGCATCCATCAAGATATGCCGCCAACTTATAAATGTTCATTTTTCATTTTTTTTTATTGGAGCTTGTCACTGCGGCAATTTCTGCGTTCAAATCTCTGCTGAAACCCACGCAAACCAGGAGCAGACAACACATGCTGCAATTCAGCGTTGCCGCGTCGCCCATTATGAGGACCTTGATGACATAGGAGACGTTGGGTATGATGAGCCGCACGAGGAATCAGGTGGGAAAAGTTGAAGGGGACAACAGCTTCTGAGGTATATTGTGTAAAACAAGTACAGATCCCATCAATGTGTCGTATGCAAGTTCCACGAAACAGGTCCGTCAGGCCCTGGCAATAGTCCTATGAAAGTGGTGCGCCCTTGGAGGTACTCTATTTTCCTTCTACCTTCTGGCGGCGATGGCGAGGTGCCCGAAGCAGGAAGTGAGCGCGAAATGTGATACGAGTTGGCGCGAGGTGGACTAGGGGGAGGAGTGATGAGGAGAGGGTAGTCGAGATCTTCCCATACCGACGGGCCCGCGGGGGCATGTAGGGAAATATAAATGGCGTTGAGGACGTCGAAAACTGTCACGCCGCGGAGGTTGTATACCATCACGGGCAGGAAGGGAGTGGTGGGGAGGATGATGCGGAGATATGTGAGAGGGGGGGCGGTGGCTGCCATGTTGAGGATGGTTGGGCTATAGCCACGAATAACGACGGTACTCGGGGGATATGTCACGTCATAATAGAGACGTTGGGGTAGGGAGGGTCGCAATATCTCGTGCACATGGATGAAGGGGCTCGTAGGGGTCGGGGGTAAGTCTACAGGATCTACTGTAACCCATCGGTATGATAAGCAAGCAATTAAACATTACAGGACCACATCCATGCTTACTGGACGAAGGTGGATGGTGTGGCGTTACATCTGGTAGTGGTTTAGGCCTGGGGCGGGGTGTGGGGGGGAACATTAGTGGAATTAAGAGTGAGAATAGCGGGGTGGAATATGCATTATAGTGTGTTCGTGAATAAGTCGTGGAAGATACCGTTCGAGTCGCGGTACCGTGCCGTGCGGTGAAAATCAAGCTGGTAGGGTGGGAGGAAGGGGGGAGGCTCCGGGCAACGGTTCTGGGTCCTTTATAGGCGCACCTCATATATCATCACTGTCTCCTTTGCGACAGCGAACCCGCGGGGTCGGACGGGTGGGTGGCATTGCGGAGAGAGATGTGTGTGATGATGCTCAGTTGGACGGAGGCAGGGCACAGCCGCTTGGCGTCTGATGTTTATCATCGGTTAAAGGTTCCCAGCGAAGGCGCTGTGCCGGCGGCACACTTGTCATGATGTTTACCAAGTCCTCATGGAACGAGAACGAGAACTGTGACATCTCGACGTAATCCTTGCGAGAGTTTGCATTCCGCACGTCCATCAAGTTGGGGCTTCCATCTCATTTGAGCTCACAGCCAGGTGTGTAGTAACGCATATGCCTGCGACTGCGATCGTTGTACAGCAACCAGGTTTACTGTACAGTGTGAGCAACTTGCGACTTGTTCAGGTCAGCTTGTCTTTCATCAGCCAATGGCAGGACAATGCGACTACACAGCGCTGTAAACCATCTTGATGGGATGAGCCGAGTAAACAACCGGTATGTGATCGTCCGGACCTTTTTCAAATCAAGTCAAACTCTAGACATTGCTAACGATTTCAAGGTTCTTACATTGCACCGGTGTTTGTGACCAAGGGAGGAGAAGCACGCATTAGAAGATGTGTGAACGCGGACCCAGATCGACAAGCACGTGCCACCGAACTTTAAATTATATACTTTTACTAGTATATTAGAAATGATGCTACAAGCGTGGCGTAGCGCCATCATTGAGTCGGACCAGCATTCTAGTACCTGATCTGCCAACAAGTTCGAAGCTTGGGAATCGAATAGTTAATCCTACGATGGGATACATCCTTGATCCCATCGTCCGCCCTGGGAGAACGCCTAGTTTGTACTTTCTGGGAATGCCGCAGTATCCGAATCCAACAAGCAGCCATATGATGCATGACGTTCTCTTAACTTCTCCAGGGACGTGGATGGGGAGGTATGCAGGTCCCGGGTGCGGATGTGACCAAGGCCCGAGATCGGAATTTGAAGAATATGAAGTCCGGCGTCACAAAGTTGCGGTGCAGTATAAGACCCTTATGCCATGCCAAGGTGCATGACCCATTTATCCGATCGGTCCTCGAATGGGGATAGGCCTTGGAACCAAGTCTTGCGGGACAAAAAGTCCAGTCTTCGAACGCCTTGGCTGAATTTGCGCGACTGGACGCGTTGCAGGAAGGCGCCCCATGCAACTTGCTGCATCGCCGGTGACATTATCGCCCACTCGAGGTCACTCACTGGACGTGTCAGTGCTGAATGTATTTCCGACAGAACAGTAAGACACGTCAGAGATGTGTTCTGTGAAGGGGCTATTACGATTGTCCACGGAAGGTCATCGCAGACGACTTCGATTCTGCCTGGAAAGGGCCAGAATGCCGTTTCGGTTAGATCATCGGATTGGAAGCTGAGGGTGGAGGGTGAAATGGAGACGTCGTATGACAGCGAGGAGTATGTGAGGGGGTATGTGAGATAGCGATGTAGAACTGTCTGCCTCTTTTCGGAGCACGTGGGGGCCTCTGGGAACCAAGGGGTGAGGTATGAACAAGGTTGTGGAGGAAAGTATTCACCCGTATGTCCAATCTGACTTCCTGTGAAGTCAAGAGGCGGCAAGGGAATCGTCCTCAGACGAGGCGTTGGCGGTGGGGTACGTCCAGTGCGAGAAAATTCGTGTCCAGAATATTCTCCATGGCTCCGTGTCGTCAACGTAGTAGTAATGAGGGCTGGATAGAATATTTTCGTAATGCCGCGGCTTGTGAAGGTATTGGGGGAACGCATGACTCGTACAATTTTGACTCGACTGAATCAATACACGTCGAGTCATATATATCCTCTTTTTCTTTTTCTTTTTCTTTTTTCTTTTTCTATATTCCATTCCTATAATAGGTACAGGACGCGCAAGTCGTCGGCTGATAATGACCCCCGTGCGACGCGTGGCCCTCGACCGGTGCATCAACGTAATAACCTCGGAAAGCTATGTTGCCAATCACTTAGTCACCACTACTTTTGTGGAAATATTGTTCAAATCTGCGAAAAATCTATTGAGGAAATACTTTTTTTGATGGGCCAGACAGATCCTCCAGAGTAATTAAATTTAAACTCAAATTGAGGGAGAAAAAATTGAGTCATCTAAGGGAACAAAATGTATATGTTATAGTGTCACTGACGGCTATTCTTAGGGTTAGGGTTTCAAATTTTGGTCCCATCAATTTTGCGTTTGCACAAAAGAAGCGGCAACTAAGTGATTGGCACCATATTGTACTCTAGTAATATGTCCAGGGTAGTGGGGTATTGTCGCGACTTGATTAGATTCAGGAAATCTTTAGAAAGTGAGAGAGAGTCGTTGAGTTTTACTTCACTTACAATTTGTTATGTATTTTATATTTTACAATTTATGTCTATTATAGAACCGCTCTCTTAAAATACTAGTAGTCATGTGTGATGATAAGTACCTCACTACTGATACTACTCCTCTTTGGCCCTTATTAAAATTCTCCACATATGAGTGTAGATGAAATTGTAGATTATTGTACTCACCAGAATTCACGCAAACAAGTCTCAGGGTCTAAACGAAATGAGACTTTTTACAATTTCTTGTGGATGCTCTAGGCAGGTATTTGTATTATACAAAGGGGTCTAGGATGAAACCAATTACAATTCTTTTTACCTCCTTGTATGAAGAGGTCTGATCAAGTATGTACAAATCGTACACAAATCTTACTACTTCAACATGCTGCATAGCCTATTGCAACTGCATTGCCATAATAGGGAAAGTCAATATGTATACATGTAAATGAAGTATATGAATGTGAGCCTGGGAGTTGGTGGGTGGTGTGAGGGTTCACAGACCTCTAGTATATAGTAGGGGCTCACTAGTGAAGGAATTCTTACACTTTCCTCTTAGGATTTCCCCTTGCTAGTGCCTAGCATAAACCTGTGGGAAGTCCGGGGTTTGAATCCCCTTTCAGGCCAAGATAGATTTGTGAGAATGTGCTTGAGTATGTTCTGATTGAGCCTCAGCTCACTTGGTCATACCAACTGAAAACCACACACATTGAATAATCTCAAGTCTCTTATATACATTTGATCCTTGCTTTGGTTGATTTGGTTCACATCATTCATATATTCCCTGTTTCCATATCTATGCTCCACCCACATTCAGTCCTGATATTTTAGCTACTGATCAAACCTTATGAAATACAGTAACATGACATTTGAGTGGGTGTAGCATATAAGTTGAAGCCAAGTCACAACTGACCTCAGTTCACTATCTCCATCTTTGGTAAAGGTTTACTCACCACTTTAACAAAATGGTATTATCCCCCTGTCAGACCTATAACCAGGTAGGCCCTTGGTACAATTGATGAAAAGTAGGGATGTGGTGAGGATTGCATGAGGTAATTATCTACCCTATCATTATAACTATAGAGTATATATAATGACCTTTTGTCATATATATGTAGGTGAGGCTGTTTTGGTTCCATGTAAGTGCTGAGCCAGGAATCTGGATAGTCAATTTGGACTGTCATGACTGTAAAACAATAAAATAACAATATACTAGTGTATGAGTGTTAGATCTAACACTCAAGCTATATATTGCAGGAGGTCCAATGCTCCAAATACAAGTGTGATGATTCTTTTCCTAGTTAGGATATTGGAAAAATAAGTGCCAATGGGAGTGAGAGTATCAAATGTAATAGACTGATTTATTGTAGTAAAGACTAGTTAATTTTATACATTTCAGATGGGAACAATACCCCATAGTTAAAACTAGTGAAATGATGGAAGGCTTTATGTGGACAAGAAGATCACTATGTTAGTGCATATGATAATAACCACATACAGTGGTAACATGATTTGGAATCAAGTTTTAGATTTATATAGAATTTTCTCATCACTGATCTCTGCTGTGGGCACCTGCCCTTATACTACCCTTCTCATAGGCACATTCATCATATGGCTCTCATGGGATACATATATGTGCCCATTGCTCCATTGCTTTGGTGCCTCATAATGCATTGGGTGAGTGACTCTTTTCACTTCTATGTTTATTTCTTTCTCCCTGTGTATTGATGTTTCTGTTCTATCCCTGTCTGGTGATAAAGCAACTGGCCTTCTCCCTTGTCCAGCCATACAGATGCTTGACCAACTAACTAGGGGCCATAAACATACCATAGATTGTAACTAATGAAGGAATTGAGTAAAGAAATGTGTGTCAGTCATTGCTGTATATCTAATCATCTTTTTTGGCTCTAATATCATTTTCCTTTTATTTCTCACATATACCTACTTGTCCTTTGTGTCTCTCTGTTCTTTTCTTATCTAATTTTCCCTTAGGTATACATCCTTTCTATATATTATAATAACAAGCACCACACAGGGTTGCCCTCACAATCCCTCAGCTTGGGATAACAATAATGGCTGATATATGAAACTTAGATGAAGATTCAGTCCAATTCAGGTGCAGCTTATGGATTGATTCACAGACCTCTAGTATATAGTAAATGTTCACTAGTGATGGAATAATTAGACTTTTCTAGGCCCTTAGTACCACACATGGTTGCCTCAGCTTCAGATAATAATAGTGGCTGATATATGCACCTTAGATGGTTTAGGTGCAGCTCATGGATTGTATAAATCATATAATAAACTTATGATTGTGTTTCTTTACTCATAAAAAAATGAAATGTTTGTGAATTGATAATAGAGTTAAGTACAAGGGAGTAGCTACATGTATATAACCCCTCAGTCAACTGGACTATTCGCCAGTATGAATATCAACTTAGTCTGTGTCCTAAGTTCCGATTCAGTTCCAGTTAACTTTCCGACTTTCTGAAATTAGGGACAGATGATCAAGGAGGGCACAACACATAAGTTGAAGTCAAGTCCCTTCAACTTCAAACACTCGAGCAACTAGTCACATCTACCTAATACCGGCCAACCCTAAGTCCCTGGTGCTTCCCATCTGATTCCACCCCACCATCCATGAATCTGACCCTGACCCCCTACGTCCTTAGAACCTCAACCCCCTCATAGATTCCTTTGGAAACCTCCAGAAACCCTTCCGGAAGTATTTGATTAAGTGTTTGACATGTGGATTTAACACTGAGAAATAAAGAATAAATGAGTTGGGAATAATGGATAATGAATAAAGGAAGAGTGGATCATGAATAGGGTGGGAGGTGTTAATGATGAATGTACTGAGCTGAGACCAACATACTAAGTGACTTGTATATGACTTGGTCACCTGCATATGGAATTAGACTTGATGTTCAGTTGGTATGACCGAGTGAACTGATGCTTGGTACATGTACTTGACAACTACACATAGGCTCCCAAATCTATATTACCACATGACTTCCTCAGGCAAGTGTTGCCTCACTTTTTACATCAACAGCATGGTTTATCTGCCCACCTCACCTTTAACCATGGAGTATTTGATGACTTACCCAACCTTATGTTTTGATATAAAACAACAAAGGAGGTCAACCTCCAGGTCATTCTTCATCTGAAGGTGGGTGTACTACAATATTGTCAGCAAGATGAATCCCAAGCAAAGAATCATGACTTACCTTTGCACTTTTTAAGTGCAATCCCTTGACCCATAGCTCTCACATATCTATGGCATTTGGTGCCACTGCTTCAAGTTGGGCCTTCATGTTTTTGATTATCAACAATGATAGCATTGGAATATTGATGGGCCTAGCACTACTCACACCACCTTTCAGATAGATAGCAATGGGTGGGTTAAGCTGGCCTATAAGCTTGCAGACATATGTTGGGTTGATCCAATGTTGCCTGTCCATTTGCAATGTTGATGATGGTTACCCTCCAAAAACTTCTAATAGCTGCTCTTATACACCCTTGTCTATGTTTGAATCCCAACACAGCCTCCATCTATGACTTTATTTCCACAGCCTCATGGGACTCAGCCATAAGGAAGTGATAGTATTAATGAGAGAATATTAGTGAATTATAAGAGTATTCTGGATGTTATGAATGTGGAGATAAATCAAAGGTAATCTCCAAAGCTTTGATAGATTTTGTCTATTAGTATGCTGTATTCCCCGGTGGTAAATGATGAGTAAACACGACTTATTATGAAGTCGGCTCTAGTGGTTTCAGTTAGGGCTATAGAGTTATTGAATAGACTGATTATTAACAGAGGTGTTGGAGATTTTTCACTAACTAATAATCCTGCGATACTGCAGCTATTTGTACACATTGTAATCAGCACAGCTAACTAATAAATCCCCATATCAGACTGCTCCTTGATAGACTGTGCTTCGCAGTCACTTGTATCCGTAGCATCCCCATGACCGTAAGTCCCCTTTCATTTGTTATCTTTTATGTAACAGCCTGCTTCTATAATCACATTTCCATTAGATAGGATCGGCGCGTTGCCCATTTTGGGTTTGTTCAGCCACCCATTGGTTGTTCGTTGTTTTTCGTTGTAAGTAACTCTCCCTTTCCCTCAACTTCATACCAATGTCATACAATGTTTCCCATCACTGTCAAGCATTGGGTACTGATGGACTTTGGTACTGCCGAGGGGTGTTGGCGAAAAGTCGGGCAGACTATGGCTAAGTCCTGCAGGCCAAGAGTAGTGGCGTTGGCTTCAACGTACTCATGCGTTGCGCCCTACTTGCCATGTGTGCCACTGTATTTGCAACAGACAGATACTCTGGGGGATGCTGAGGATGCCAGCCCGAGTCGAGGACTTAACAGAAGAGAAGAAGGTAGAAGGGCCTAAGCCTAGTCGATACCCAGAATGAGGAAATATGTACATGCATGTCCTACTTATATAGGTTAAGAAGCGACATGTGGAATAAGGAATGTGGAACAATAAGGTATGCAGAGCATATGGTTATTGTCCACAGCGAGTAAAATTAGAATAAGGAATGTAAGACGGGGATAAAACAATAAAGGACAGAATAATAGGATGTGCCCTAGGATAGGACAACAGGAAATGCCCGATTATAAAACAAGGCTGTAGCCGAGGATAACACAAGGGCAGGAAGTCCCGAGGTGAGGCGGACCGAGGGGTGAGTAGTAGGCATGGGATGGGAATGAGGAATGTGACCGATATGTGCGTCTAGCTGAGAACAACTCATCAAGTGGTTCGTACTTGGTTACTAATGGAGTATTTTAGTTGGTACTGCCGAGTTACCGGATCCTCGGTCCGTGTACTTGACAATCACCAATCGTCATCCTTCTGTCAAGACAATTCACAATCGTGTCACTCCCTTGAATCCCTGCTCATCTGTTTCATCAGCCAAGGGTCTCTCTCCAGTCCATGATCGCAGTCAATCCTCTTCGCTCTGTTGGAACCAGGTAGGCATGCGTATTATTTATCCTGTGTATTGAGCCACCCGTGTAGCGGCCACAACGCATCACACGTATCAGCACATGTGACAAACGCGTCAGTCACCTACTACGCGTCATTGATGGGAACCACACGTGCCTCTGGGAGGGGCGTGCACAGGCATACACAGCATCGAGTAGACGCTATACTTACTATATAGCTAGAGTGTCTAGAGTAGTATAAACTTCACTCCCAATAAATTCCAATGACAAATTGAAACAAAAGGTCTCTTATCTAGAGCTAGAACACAGACTAAACACTAAGACCTCTATTCTCCCCTCATATCTATTTGCCTACCCTAAAGTCTAAGATATTAAGTCATTTAATATATTCAACCAAGACGCTCATCTCTCCTATCCTTCATAAAATGTGAGTCCTATTTGATGTCTGTCCATTCCTAGTCATTCAGCTAACTGAAATGCTGCAGTTGCTTTGTCTGCCATTCAATATCCGCGTGTGTATGTCCTCCCTGTCTGTAGATGGCCTTGAAATCAAGTCACCTGTCAAGTACCATACCGAGACACGACCATTCGGCAGTGCCGACCGAGCAATCATCCTATATCCACGACCAAGTGCCCGCGTCGCCTGCATAACACTTGGTGCGCCGGTCCCGGCTCGACACATCCACCATCTGCACTCCTCAGTCCATTTGTTAAGTCCGCGTGTCAGGCGCTTAGCTAGTACTTCCGAAGGGGTTATCCGGATTAGTGCGAAGGTCCGTAACAGGGCCGAGGACCGAGACGGACCACGGACGGGGGACGGAGGTGCCGGGAACTTAGGGTAGGTCGCGGAATGGTTCAATCCGGTCACTGAGGTGTTCGAGGTCGAGGGGACTTGGCTTCAACTTATGTGTTGCGCCCTCCTCGATCGTCTGTCCCTAATTTTGGAAAGGAGGTGGAAGTTTACCGGAAATGAATCGGAAACTGGTGGGAGACTAAATCGATATTTGTACTGGCGAACAGTCCAGTCGACTGTCAGACTATATACATGTGACTATCCTTGTACTATCTTTGCCGGTCATAAAACAAGAAGAAAGGGAGTATAAGGGGTCAATAGTAAGGAAGAACAAGGGGATAAGGTATGCGATAAACTGGCGCGTTGGTTATCAAGATGTGGAATCCTAGGTTATGGAAATCGGGGTCGGACTGGTGGTGGTTTGGATGGATATTACGGGAATGGGAGCAGGAACGGGAGCGGGAACGGGAACCGGAGGGTGATCGTCCGTGCTTCAGTGGTCGGGGAGGTTTCAGAAACGGGGGTGGGTGATTGTGGGGCTTGGTGTGGGTTTGTTGGAGGCATGGGGCATAACACCGTTTCACCTCGGGACTCCCTGTCCTTGTACTATCCTTGGTTACCAGCCTTGTCTTATAGTCCGGCACCTCCTATTGTCATATCCTTGGACACATTCTATTATCCCATCCTTCATTGTTTTATCCCCGCGTCACATTCCTTATTCTAATTTTATTCGTTGTGGACAATAGCCGCATGCTCTGCATACCTTGTTGTCCCACATTCCTTATTCCACATGTTGCTTCTTAACCTATATAAGTAGGAGATGGATGTACATACTTCTTCATTCTGGGTATCGACAAGCCAAGACCAGCATACCAAGTGACTTGCATGCAGTATGGGCACTTGTACATGGATGTAGTCTGGCTGTCTGGTTGGCACTGCCCAATTATCGGACACTCGGTACATGTACTTGACAACTACACACAGGCTACCAAATCTATATCACCATGTGACTTCCTCAGGCAAGTGTTGCCTCACTTTTTGCATCAACAGCATGGTTTATCTGCCTACCTTACCTTTAACCATGGTATATTTGATGACTCACCTAACCTTATGTTTTGATATAAAACAACAAGGAGGTCATCCTCCAGGTCATTCTTCATCTGAAGGTGGTGTCAAGTACATATACCGAAGATCCAGTAACTCGGCAGTACCAACTAAAATACTCCATTAGTAACCAAGTATAAGTCACTTGACGAAGTTGTTCTTGGCTCGACGCACATATCGGTCACATCCCTCATTCCCATCCCATGCCTACTCCTCACCCCTTGGTCTACCTCACCTTGGGACTTCCTGCCCTTGTGTTATCCACAGTTACAGCCCTTGTTTTATAATTGGGCATTTCCTATTGTCCTATCCTTGGTCACATTCTTATTATCCTATCCTTTATTGTTCTATGCCCGTTTACATTCCTTCGTTCTAATTTTACTCATTGTGGACAATGACTGCATGCTCTGCATACCTTATTGTCCCACATACCTTATTCCACATGTCACTTCTTAACCTATATAAGTAAGACAGGCATGTACATATTTCCTCATTTTGGGTATCGACTAGGCTTAGGCCCTTCTACCTTCTTCTCTTCTGTTAAGTCCTCGACTCGGGCCGGCATCATCAGCATCCCCCCGAGTATCTGTCTGTTGCAAATACAGTGGCACGCACGGCAAGTAGGGCACAACGCACGAGTATGTTGAAGCCAACACCACTACCCTTGGCCTGTAGGACTTGGCCATAGTCCGCCCAACCTTTCGACAACACCCCTCGGCAGGACCAAAGTCCGTCGGTATCCGACGCTTGACATCACCGTCCAATGGGTCTATATATGGAACAGTTGTCAGCTGTTAAACCCGGTAACTATCTGTTTTTCTTTTTCTTCTCTTCTCTGCTCTTTAGAAATTCCCTTATATATGCTTTACATTGTTAATAGTAAAACTAAAAAGAAGAAACTATGAAAAATAAGAAAGAAATATTTATGGGGTTTTTTATATTTAAGAAAATAGGCATATAGTTCAACAAGTATTAGGATCCACTATGTCATTATCCCTGACTATTCAGTCCAGCCTTATTCAGCCTCACTTACCCTTATTCACCATTCAAGCCATATACTCTAAAAGACCTTCAATTCAGCACACCTTGGCATTACATGAAACAGCTTGGATATGATACCACTCTGGTATGTTTTTGTCTTTAGGCATTCCTAAGCATCATGCACTGTGGTGAGGTTTTTTATTTCCTGAAAAGAGAAAGAAATTGACACAGGGCTCCAATAATATAATTATTGATGTGTGTCTTCTCAGCAAGATCCATTTTGTTAGTTGGCAGCTGGAATCAGGTCCTTTGATATATATCCAGAGGCCATAACCTTGGAGGACTGATTTACATTTCCTAGACCACAGTGTCTAGCCATCTGTGGTGAGTGTACCAACATTTTTTGTGTTTAACTTGATTTTATTCATCATGTAGTAGTAATTCTGCACTCTAGGTAATTTTGTTAAAGCATGGATGGGTAGACCATAATCTGTAGAAAGCTAGATAATGTATCTCAGTCATATAAGTGTAATGTGACTTAGATTTGTTGGAGCACTAGAGAATCTATTAATAGAGTGTAGTTACCCATCTAGTTACCCATGACCATGCTATGTCCACCAAGCATTTAAGTATTTACTATAAGTAGTTCACCATGTACTATAGTGAAAACTACTGGTAAAAAACCCAGTCACTCTGTTGATGAGTCCGTCATTTTAGTGGCCAATGAGCCCAATGTCTTGTTCTGTTGAGTTTCTATTTGTTTTCCTATTCCTCTCTCCCACATGCTTCTAGAAGATTCAATAATACCTAGATGATATATCTACATGTAATGAAATATGTGAGTCCATGTTTAAGGAGATGGTGTAAGATTCTCACCTCAGTCGTGTAAGTGTAACACAACTGAAGAGAGATGAACTATCTACTGGGAATATATACCATTCCAATGTGGAGAATGTGGAGCATGTGGAATGGTGTGGAAAAAAACATTAAGGTAAAAAATATATGGGATTGGAACATGTGGAGTACAGTATAATGACATGTGTGTGGATGCATTGTTGATGAGTATGCATTATTGAAATAATAAGCTTCTATGCACTATATTGGCCATAGGGATGTGGGGCCCAGGAGATGGTTGACACAGTTGATATGCTTGCCATTCTGGCTCCTGTCCTGATCAGGAAAAGTGTTCAACAATATGCTTGTCACTGCAGCCCTTCTCAAAAACCCACTCTCCATGGCAAGCATGGCATCCTTGTCTAGACATGAGCTATGTCCATTTAATTCAGTTTTGGATTTTAACCCACTGAGTATGATCATGTGTTAAGTCAGCGTGTCAGGCACTTAGCTAGTACTTCCGAAAGGGCTATCTGGGTTAGCATGGAGGTCCGTAACGGGGCCAAGGACTGAAGACGGGAGTCGGACGGACTACGGACGGAGGCGGAAGTGCCGGGAACTTAGGGTTGGTCATGGATTGGTTCAATCCGTTCACTGAAGTGTTCGAGGTCGAAGGGACTTGACTTCAACTTATGTGTTGCGCCCTCCTCAACCATCTGTCCCTAATTTCGGAAAGGAGATGGGAGTTTACCAGAAATGAATTGGAAACTAGGTGGTAGACTAAGTCAATATTCGTACTGGTGAACAGTCCAGTCGACTGGGAGACTATATACATGCGACTATCCTTGTACTATCTTTGCCGGTCATAAAGCAAGGAGAAAGGAAGTACAAGCGGTCAATAGGAAAGAAGAATAAGGGACTAAGGTATGCGATAGACTGGCATGTCGGTTATCAAGATGCGGAACCTTGGTCACAGGAATCGGGATCGGACTAGTGGGGACTTGGACGTTATGGGAACGGGAACCACAGAAAGTGATTGTTCGTCCTTCGGTGGTCGGGGAGGTTTCGGAAACGGGGTAGGTGGTTGTGGGGGTTGGTATGGGTTTGTTGGGGAGAGCCTTTTGCACTCCGACCACCACCATTGCCTGGGCGCTTAAGGACTCAACCTATATTCCACACAGATACCTGCGTACATGCTTCTCTAGACAATCCCATAATACTCCATACACACAAAATAATAGAAAGCTCACAGAGCTACCAGAACACAGCAAAAATGACAGCTCCACCGACAGCCGCCACCAACAAAGGGCGTACACCACCCGCAGTTGTGGCGACTCGGTCGGATAATCAATGCCGGCTGCGATATGACCCTCAGAACACCAGAAGGGATGAGGCAGAACATACGATGGGCGTTTTCGATCCAGTGACAGCGCACGACTTCCTGCTTGCCAAAAAACTCCTGCCGGAACGTCAGGTGATCACGTACTACAATCTGGCCACGGCACTACTTCACCTTGCAGAGTCCCAGACAATGTCTAAAACACTAGAGGAAGGTATGAGAGCAATTTCAGCCCTACTCACTGATCTAGCGGACTGCTCTACAGCTTCCACTGTGGCGACTGCCATCAATGAGCATATACAGGGGATTGTGGACCCCATTCTGAAGAAGTTTGAAGATGCCACGGCAACAATTAGAGACTCAACAAATAGCCTAGCGGGAACGGTGGAGGAGCTGAGACAGGAAAGTGATGGAACCGCGCAGCGAATAGTTGATGCGGTGACAGCCCAGATACCGGTGCACCACACCACGAGTGACGATAGCGGCAGAGACTCCAGTGGTGTGTCACAGCGCCCGATGTACGCTGCAGCTGCCGGATGGGGTTACGATGCAAGGGTGTGGGCAAGAGAGGGGGTGAAGCTCCGACAGGTCCTGATTGATGCAGGGGAGCCAGGCATGCGGATTTTAGAAGAGATGGACAGCATAGGGCTGGTGAAACGGGCTAACGAAATCCTGCAGGAAATCGACGCGACTACTGACCACAGTGTTGTAAGCACAAGGCGGCTAAACAACGGCGGGGTCCTCCTTGAGTTCGGGAGAGAGGATTCAGCCAAATGGATCAATGAAGCACAGCACCAGATCCAGTTCACAGCCAAGCTTGCTCCCAAAGCCAGAATGAAGACTCGCCTATTCCCAATTGTCCTACAATTTATCCCGCTTCATTTTGGCCTGGACAGAGAGGAGGAACTGTGGGCAGTGGAGGGCTGCAACAAGCTCCCATGTGGAGCCATCGACAAAGCAAGGTGGCTCAAACCAGTACATCGCCGAGCTGCGAATCAGACTTGTGGTCATGCGCTAGTCACCTTCACAAGCCCAGAAGTGGCCAACAAAGCTCTTATGGATGGTCTAATAATCTGTCAGAAGCGCGTATATGCGGAAAAATGCAAGAAAGAGCCTACACGCTGCCTCAAGTGCCAAGGCTGGAATCATCTATCATACACGTGCCCACAACAGTACGACACCTGTGGCACATGTGGTGATCAGCACAGGATGCTGGCCTGCACTCAGCCGGGAAAGCTGCGCTGTGTGTCCTGCAAGTCAGAGGGCCATGCTAGCTGGGACAGAACTTGCCCTATGTTTGTCCGCAGATGTGAAGAGATCAACTCCAGGCTCCTCGAGAATCAAATGCCATACTTCCCTATGGAAGAGCCATGGACGCATGTGTCACAGCCACCAAAGCTTACACCCCTATCAAACTGGACGACAACAGTTCAGAACGCCAATGCCAACAACGAGTGGTGGACAATCTCACACCGCAAAGGTAAGTATAAACAGATGACAATTCCCTTCCAGCGTGCCCAGCCAGTGGAGTCTGGGAGCAGCCAAGCATATCCGGCACCCCCATCTCAGAGGGCTAGCCCAGCCACATTGCCCAATAGCCTAGAAATACGCCCCACCACTCGCTGGGGTGACATCAACAGTGACAATGGGCTGCCCTCTACGGGCCGAAACTAATGCCTTACACTCTAGAACCAATGCCAAAGAGACTGAGAATTTACCAACAAAATCTCAACAAATCCAATCAAGCCCAATAGGACCTCATCAACTCGGCCATACATAAAAACTGGGACGTCGTCCTCTTGCAGGAACCCTACATAGATGCTTTGGGTAACACTAAAGCAAACCACAACTGGTGCGTAATCTATCCTACATCCCATTTAGCTGACACCTCTACCAAAAGATCAGTTATACTAGTGAATGCAAACCTAGATACAAATATGTGGTCACAAGTCTCATTCAAGGGGACGAACGATATCACAGCAATCCAGATTAAGCATAACAAAGGTAGGATTACAATTTTTAATATTTACAATGACTGTGCGCACTCGGACACTCTACGCACACTCGACCACTTCATCAATGTGGAGCGGCATAACATCATCCAACATGAGACCGATTCAATGTTATGGTGTGGGGATTTCAACCGACACCACCCCATGTGGGACGAGGAGCGGAACTACCACCTTTTCACAGCAGCAGCAACCAGGGATGCGGAGGAACTAATATCTCTAATAGCGGACTATAATATGGTAATGGCATTACCAAAACGCACCCCAACACTACAATCTATGGCTACCAAGAACTGGACAAGAGTCAATAATACCTTCTGCACAGATAACATAGTAGAAGTGATAATCGCGTGTGACACAAACCCTAGCCTGAGAGGGCCCGGCACAGACCATGTGCCTATTCTCACAGTGTTAGACTTGGAGACCAAACTCAACCCACTAATGCCGTTTCGGAACTTTAGAATAGTTGACTGGTCGCAGTTCAGAGAGGAGCTGGCTGAACAGCTAGGGCATGTCGCAGGAC
>QLPG01016296.1:0-15270 GCA_003314385.1 Gomphus sp. MG54 | reverse complement strand
TTCTGGGAAATAGACTGCATCTCCTATCGCATATGACTGAGTATAGATTGGATGGGATCATCTTCTGAGTGAGAAATGTATGTGCTGGTGGGGGTATGTGAAGACAATGATATATTAATGGTTCTGCCTGGATGCATGTGTCCTGGGTGTTTGTCAAGCCCGCAACACCGAGTACCGACTCACTCCGGAGTACCGACCAACCGGCCCTCACCCACATTATCTCGCACCACCGCGCAGCCTCGGCTCGGTACATCCGGTACATCATATAGACCACTCCCCTCGTACATCCCCTTTCATTGTTCCTTCACCCCCTATCCACTCCTTGACCCATTTCCCCCGGACAACATGACGGCCACTCATTGTCCTGGCTATTGCCATTGTTTTATCTTAGGCCGCCCTCTATTGTTCTATTCCCGTCCACCATTTCATTATCTTATTTTCAGCCATACTCTATTATTCTAATACCGCTTACATTCCTTATTCTATTTCTGATCACTGTGGACAATGCCTCCATGTGGTTGCCTCATACCTTATTGTCTCCATTCCTTACGCCACCCTGTTCCACATCTTGCTTCTTAACTATAAAAGTAGCAGGATGTATGTAGATAGTTCTTCACTCAGAATATCAATTGATTTGCACCCCTTTATCCGCTCTCTATTTCTAAAGTCCTTCGCTCGAGCCGATGCCCTTGGCATCCTCTCAGAGGCTCCTCTCACTATCCAAATCGGTGGCATGCACGGAACAGCAGGGCGCAACGCAAGAGCACGTTGAAGCCTAGCCACCCCGTAATGGTTTGCAGGACTTAACCGATATCTCTGCGTTACCGAATCTTGACAGTGTTATAGCGTTGCATGGGAATGAGCTCTGAAGAAGACATGATGATATAATGGGAGTCTGAAGATTGGAGGGCTGAATAGAATGGTTGGCTGTGTGATGTGGTGATAGTGAAGGTGATATGGGATGAGCGCTGATGGAGTCTGATTTGGAACATGGTTGAGATCGGTTGCTTTACTGTCAATGCGTAAGTTACGTTTGTGTCAGAGTTGATGCCCCGGGTTCGGCCTGGGTCACGGGTGCTCGCAGCTTGACCTGCACCCACACCCAAGGACACCCGACCTGGTGACCTGTGCGGGTTGGCCTGACCCATGCATTTCCCTATCTATTACAAATCAGTGGCATGCATGGAAGAGTAGGGCACAATGCACGAGTACATTGAAGCCAAAGCTGTCAAGTCCACGTACCGAGGTCCCCATTATTCACCAATGCCGACCAAACAACCACCCTATGTCCATGTACAAGCATCCACGTAGCATGCATAGCGATTGATACACTGGTCTCGGCTCGGTACATCTGCCATCCACATTTCTCGGTCTGGTTCACCTCGGGACTTCCTGTCCTTGTACTATCCTCGGTTACCACCCTTGTCTTATAGTCTGGCACCTCTTATTGTCCTATCTTCGGGCACATTCTATTATCCTGTCTTTTATTGTTCTATCCCCGCTTTGCATTCCTTGTTCTAATTTTGTTCGTCGTGGACAATAACCACATGCTCTGCATATCTTGTTGTCCCACATTCCTTATTCCACATGTCGCTTCTTAACCTATATAAGTAGGACATGGATGTACATACTTCCTCATTCTGGGTATCGACTAGGCTTAGGCCCTTCTACCTTCTTCTCTTCTGTTAAGTCCTCGACTCAGGCCGGCATCTTCAGCATCCCCCTGAGTATCTGTCTGTTGCAAATACAGTGGCATGCATGGCAAGTAGGGTGCAACGCACAAGTACGTTGAAGCCAACGCCACTACTCTTGGCCTCCAGGACTTGGCCATAGTCCGCCCGACCTTTCAACAACACCCCTCGGCAGTACCGAAGTCCGTCAGTATCCGACTCCTGACAAAAGCCACTACTCCCAGCCTGTAGGACTTGGCCATTCCCATCTAACATTTTGGCACTCCCAAAGCTTGACACAAGCACACGTGTAAGAAGGCCTATGAGTGGTTTTCTGACCATGGCTATGAGGTCATGAAGTGGCCAGCTCAGTCCCCTGACCTAAACCTTATTGAACACCTCTGGAGTATTGTCAAAAGTGCCTTTCTGACTATAAACACCCCCCTAGTAGAGTGTATGAGCTATAGGAGAGGATTGGAGTGGAATGGGAGAAGATAGAGCCAGAGGTTGTCAGAAGTTGATTGAGAGCATGCCTAGAAGGGTGCAGGCAGTGATGAGAGCAAATGGGGGCTTTACCAAGTACTGATATATACCATTTCTTGTTTCAAAAATGTGAGGGACAAAACCATTCAAGTGGTTCATTTTTTTAAATAATTAATATCTCAATGAATATTGAGAGTTACATAATCATCTTGATTATGACCACAAGTTCAGAAGCAGTGCTATCTCCACTAATTATGTCATATTTTTGATTATGCAATCCTCCTGTTATTTACAGTACAACACAAATGTTCAAAACACTTGAATGGTTTTGTCCCCTACTGTATGTCCTCAAGTTCCTTAGATGATCCCAATGTAGGGAAATGAGCTCTAATAGATTAAGGTGACTTGAGTAGGAACACTAGGGACACACAGCTAATAAAAGAACCCCTCAGTGTGTGTGGTCAACACTGAGGAGGAAATAGCACTGCACGTAAATGTATGCAAATACTATAAGCTGTGTGATTTCATAGTCGACTGCTACTATGAAGTTTGAAGATTGTATGCGACGTTCTCACTGGAGTTTGAAAAAAAACAGCACATTGTGCAAAATATAAAAACACATGTTTTAAGGTCACCAAAAAATAAAAGAAAAACAGTCAAAAAATAAAGAAAGAAATATACTGATGTTTCCCTATAAAAAGGATGGGTTTAGTGGCAATTTTAATTATATTAGGCTTGATTGGAGGAAATAGCACTGCATGTAAATGTGTGCAAATATTATGTCCCATGTGATGTCATAATCAACTGCTACTACAAAGTTTGAAGATTGTGTGTGATGTTCTCACTGGAGTTTGAAAAATAACAGTACATTGTGCAAAATATAAAAATATATGTTTTGAGGTCACCAAAAAATAAAAGAAAAACAGTCAAAAAATAAAGAAAGAAATATACCGATGTTACCCTATAAAAAGAATGGGTTTAGTGGCAATTTCAATTATATTAGGCTTGATTCATTGGGCCAGTCCCAACACCAAATGCACGTAACATTGATTTTTTTTTGGAAACACAGTATGTTGGTGCCCAATTACAGATACAAATTTATACATGTGATGATGTTAACCTTCTTGAGACTATAAACCACTATGACATCTATCTGAGTCCTCGCTCAGACTCATCTATCCCTGTGATCTGTCAGGTACCAAAAACGCTGACATTGCATGGGCCAAGTACTAATGCAAAAGTACCGACTTTATGATGCTGGCAGGGGATTGGCCAAGTCCAGTAGACCAATTGGGGTGGCTTGGCCTCAACATGCTCATGAATTGCACCCTACTTTCCATGTGTGCCACTAATTTCAGAGGGGAGAGGAACTCAGGAGAGTGCCAAGAGTGTTGGCCTGAGTAAGGACTTCAGAGAGGAGGATGAGGGGAGGCAAGAAATGTATGCCAAGTTGATATTCAGAATGAAAAGCTATCTACATCCATACACTACTTATATAGGTTAAGAACCGAATATGGAACAGGGTGGAATAAGGTATGAAAAAAGGGATAAGGTATGGAGCCATTTTTAATGTTATCATAGTTTGAGTGAGACATCTCTCTACACAGAGATATCATGTGAGTTGTGATTAGAGATTCAGTGTAACAAATGCTGATCATTTTATTTCAGGGATCCTTTGATATTATGGCTCATTGGAGCAAGCAGAAGCACCTGTTTGAGGTATATCACATGCCAGGTGAAAATCTCGAGAGTTTGACCAGTTGGTTCAGCTGGATAGTGTCATCAAACCCTGTGGAGTTTATCTGTAAACTCTATGACATGGTTTGTGATAGCATATATGAGGTTGTATTGGTATTGATGCACCTGTTGGACCAGCAGATATCAGTTTTCCCTAAGCGAAGCACCAACCACTCAGCCAATAGGCCAATGCAGCCTACCAGAGTCACCACCTAATGGAGTGACAATGATGTCATGAGGGCCCATAGAAGATGAGAGACATACCTGTGGGAGAGATAGCTTAGGAGTGAGATGAGAGGGCATGAGAACATAGGCTGAGGCAGTGGACAAGCTGAGGGCTGGACGGACTTGAGAAGCCTTTCCCTAAGGCTTAATGACTGACTAACCTTCTGACTACATGTCAAGCCAATGACCCAATATCTTAAACCAGACTCCCAGGAACAGGGCTATGGATGTTTGGGAGATCGTACTGCCAGACCCAAGAGAAGGGTAGAGTATGATGGAGAAGCACTATATGGGCACAGGGTATATAGAGCATGGGACTCACTAGCAATGGGCTCAGGTTTTCCTCTTAGGAATCTACCCATTGCTAGGTAGAGTCCTTTTCCTTTGTATATATAAATAAGTAACTAAACTTAGGAATCACCCCATTGCTAGGCCCTGCATGATAGTTCTTAGATGCTACTGGAGTTTCCCTTACAGTTACTGTGCAAGAGGACATGATTGACCCTAGTGTAAACTGATATATGGTAGTAAATTGTCAGGTGGAGAGAGAGAGAGAGAGAGAGAGAGAGAGAGAGAGAGAGACTATCAATTAGAGTTCTCAAAGTGCTAAGCGCTTATGGTGCACTGTAAACTACTGTGTAGATACATGCCTGCCCTAATAAGTAACGGTTGTAGTTGTCAAGTACACGTACCGAGGACCTGATAACTCGGCGGTACCGACTAGAATGCTCCATTAATAACCAAGCACGAACCATTCAATGAGTCGTCTCGGCCGGACGCGCATGTCGGTCACATCCCTCATTCCTACATCCACTCCTCACTCCTCGGTCCGCCGCACCTCGGCACTTCCTGCCCTTGTGTTATCTTCGGTCATGGCCTTGTTTTACAGACGGGCACTCCCTATTGTGCTAGGGCACGTCCTATTATTCTGTCCTTCATTGTTCTATTTCCACCTTACATCTCTTATTCTAATTTTACTCGTTGTGGACAATGACCGCATGTGTTGCATACCTTGTTGTCCCACATTCCTTATTCCACATGTCGCTTCTTTACCTATATAAGTAGGACATGGATGTACATACTTCCTCATTCTGGGTATCGACTAGGCTTAGGCCCTTCTACCTTCTTCCTCTCTGTTAAGTCCTCAACTCAGGCCGGCATCTTCAGCATCCCCCTGAGTATCTGTCTGTTGCAAATACAGTGGCACGCACGGCAAGTAGGGCGCAACGCACGAGCACGTTGAAGCCAACGCCACTACTCTTGGCCTGCAGGACTTGGCCATAGTCCGCCCGACCTTTCAACAACACCCCTTCGGCAGTCCCGAAGTCCGTCAGAATCCAGCTCCTGACAGTAGTAATGCAAATTGTCCAAGTGAGGGAAAAAAGGCCTTGTGTGTGCAGATTCTTGGGGCTAGTGACACAGTTCTAAACCTAACACCCTTTTGGATGGTTGCATCCATGGACTTTTGTCATAAGGAAGTGAAAGTGAAAATGGGGGATGGGTAGCTAAGGATTGGGTATATTGTCGAAGAAGGGTGTGAACCATGTAGGGCAGGTGTTGCAGTTAGAAATAGCAGTGGGTGTAGCTTTGCAGTTCGACTAGAGTGATGGCTGGGGAGGTGCATGGGGTACTGTGTACCCATAGTTGGGGAGTGAGGTCTGGCTGGATGCGAGAGCCAGAGGGGGGGTTGTTTGCAGTTACTTCTGTGGTACTAAATCTGAGTATTCATTAAAATGCCTGCTAGCCTGTATAAACTGTAGGGTGTGTGGTATTATTTTCGGGTCACTAAGTAGTCTAGGGATAGACTGTGATGCTTTGCCTGCTTTTGTTAACAGAGTGTGTCATTGGCTTTTGTATTTGACGCAGTGGATCAGGTAATGGGACACTGTTTCAGGCCAGTGGCAGGTGCTGCAGAGTGTGCTATCTGTTGCCTTGATTTTCTTGAGAAATGCATTGAGTGCGACATGTCCTGTTCTGAGCTGGACAATGATACTGGTGGCATGGCAGGGGAGCTGACTCAGTGTCTTGTATAGGCACTGGTGTGGTAATTCGGCATCAATCCTTGAAATTTTTTCAAATCTGGGTGATTTTGACCAGATTAATTGCCACCATCTGGGGAGTATTGTGGTTTTCCGATGGGCCTTGATAGCAGATATGCTGGCAGGCAGCTTGTGTTGCAGGAGTCTTGGAAGCATGGCTGGTAATGAGCAGGCTCCTTCAGCTGCCTCCTTTGCTAAAGTGTCAGCCCTCTCATTGCCTGGTATGCCTTCATGACCAGGGATCCATTCTAGGTGTATATGGAGAGTATACCATCTTTTCTTCAAGAGGTGAATGGTCTTGTGGATTTCATCTAAGAGGTACTGTGCTGGCTGTACCCAGTTTTCACAGAGGGCTGTGATCGCAGATTGGTTGTCTAGGGCAATTAGTACTGTTTTTGCCTCATTGTGTTGACTAACAAGCTCCAATGCTAGCAGTATACCAACCAGTTCACCTTCAAAGACTGTGTGTCTTGTTTTATTTCCCAGGCAATGCTTCAGGTGTTTATTGGATTCAGAGATGACGGCAGCAGCCCCTATATTGTCCTTGTATCCAGAGCCATCTGAAAATATTTGAAGGTCATCCATCCTCATATGGATAGTGGCTTTTGCATCATCCTTGTTTTCTGCGATGTGTGACATAAATTCAGGTCGCCAGCCAGGGTGGTGACATGGAGGATTGATGGTTTCAATGGTGTTAGGGCAAATGTTGTAGTGGTGGAGCAGATTGTATATGGTAGAGGGGTGTCAGTATGGGCAGCACTTTGTGCTTTTGTGGATTGGGCCATGTAGCGGGTGTGTCTCTGGGAGTGTGGCAAGGCAGAGAATTTCCCTGTGACATGTGTCATCCAATCGTATTTGGATGTGTGGTATATTGGCCTGAAGCTCAAGAACATCCATTGCAGTACATCTGAAGGCACCTGTCTTAGTTTGCATCCTAGTCTCTGAATCTTGTCTAGCTTCTTTGTGTGCCTTATAGATCTGGTATTCTGGCCAGTCCTTGTGTTGGCTAAAATAGGAGTATACCACACTAGTAGGGTGTATTCAACCTTAGGCAGAACCATGGATATAAAAAGATGTCGAACATGGTGTTCAGGAAGGCCAAAGGAAGGATGGGTCAGCATGTTAATTGCTAGAAGTAATTTCTGACTGTTGTCTATTGCACACTCCACATGCTGATGCTATCTCAGCTCCTGGTCAATTTTCACCCCTAATAGTCTGGCTTCTGAGACACATTGAATTGTTTATGGCCTGAGTGTCGATGGATAAAGTCCTGTCTTGTAATGTTCTTGCATCATGTAAGTCGTAGACATTGAAACTTAGATATCTCAGCTTTGGAGTTATGTGAGGATGACCAGGATACTTGTTTGTCAAGCATGTCATTGAGTAATTTGTCGCATTCCTCGAACGTGTCTGCCATTGTAACAAAGAAGTTGTCATCCACGTATGCACTGCCACCCTCATTTTGTCTCTTTGGAATTGACACCAGACCATAGCTATAGATAAGGTACAGTATCATAGAGCTAGTTTCACCTTGCCCAATGCCGTTATTGATATTTATGGACTCAGAGACAAAATCATCAAAACTCAGTGTAGTGTGTCTATCATCAAGCATGGACTTGAAGAAGTTCACTATCTCAGTTGGGTATCCTAATCTGATCATGTTCTTGATAAGGCAGTTGGTAACAGCATTTGGGAAGGCATTAGCAATGTCAAGAAATATAATAGTAACCACCTTGTTACACCCACCATGCACCCTTAACTTTGTGCATAAGGTATAGGAGAGAGTCAGTTGTTGTCCTTGCAGGGAGGCCACCAAAGTGATTTGGAGGTAGGAGGGAGTGTCGGAGGGTGAGGTAGACTGTGATATCTGTCATGACTCTGGATAGGACCTTGCCCATAGTATTGTAAAGGGTGATGGGGCGGTAGGCCTTTGCAGCGGTATAGTCTGGGTGTCCTTGCTTCCAAATGACTACAGTGCTTCACACTCTCCATACCTTTGGAAAGTAGTTAAGGTGTATAATAGTGGTGAGACAAGTGTGCAGGAGCGGGATGAGAATGTATGACATTTTCTTGAGGACTATATTTGGGATGCCGTCTGATCCAGGTGCCTTGTGAGGACTGGTTTTATTGATTCATTGCTGTATTTGATGTGGGGCTGGTAGACTGAAGCAAAGTGGGGTAGGTGGGGGATCAGAGTCATTATCAGTGGGTTGGAGGTCAGCAGACTTTGGTGGGAAAAATAGGTTCTTGAAAATCATCGCTTTGTCTTCATCTGTTCGATATTCAGATAGGGTATTGCCTTCGGTGTCCTTCTTTAAAAGCGTAGGGACTCGATGGTGGCCAGTGTCTGATAGCAGGTTTTTTGTGAGCTTGCCTGCTGACCAGACATCAGGTTCTGTGGCATTTTCTAACCATCCTTTCAAGTGTCGTTCCTTCATGGTCTACATAGCTTTGATATATACATTTTGAGCTTTGTTGTACTGGGTTCTCATAATAGGGCCATGTATTGTATCCCTTGCTGTAAACTTGGCATGGCTGGCTTGGGAAAATTTGTGATGTAGCATAGTGAGCTCCGGCATCCACCAACACTCATATAGGGGTTATTTTTGACTGTGGGACCTTGTCTTAGATTGTGGCCTGGATGGCTGTTGTCAGATGGGCTATATATTGGTCAAGGTCCAGTGGGGAGGTTGGAGCTATGACTGGGTCTATCAGTTTTGCGTCAAGATTAGTTACCAGTCCTTTCAGTCCTTTTGCAAATTCATCCCAGTCAGTATTTCTGAAATTGCATCCTGGTGTAATGTGGTTTCATGCTGGTTGAATGTTGATTGTAGTATGTATGGGGAGGTGGTCAGTACTTGGGATACGAGCATTGTGATTGGTATTGCAGGCTAGGATACAATGGGTAATTTTAGTAGAGGAGAAGAGGAGGTCAATGGTAGACCAGGTGTGGTGACTGTCAGATTGGTAAGTCGGGGTTCCCTGTGGTAGGCAGAGCTCCATGTGTCCTTGTGCTAGGATCATGAGGAGATCCTCTATGTTGCTTTGCCAGCATCTGTTGGGGTGAGCACTGCCTGACCACATGACATTGTGTTTGTTGAAGTTGCCCACCCAAACCATAGATGTGATCAGACTAGGGGGGTGTTGTAATAACCAGCCTTGGAGGTGGGTGATGGTGGTATTGGTATTAGGGGGGTTGTAGATGTTGTAGAAGTCAATGGAGGCATTTTGGGTGGAGATTGTCAGCGCAGTAATCAGGTTAGAGGGAATGCGAATCTGTTGTGAAGAGGAAGAAGTCAGCTGTGTAGATACTAGTATAACTGAGAGAGGGGGGCTCAGGTCATCTAGTTCTTGCACCGGGTAGATAGGAAACCACTTGAAAGAGGCTATAGTGAGCCAGGAGTGTGGGTAAATGTAAGGTTCTTGAATAAGAATAAGGTCGAATTTGGCAGGGTCAGTTATGTTGATCAGGGTAAGAGTGATGTCCTTTGAGTGCTTGCAGTTTTGTTGAGTGATCTTTAGTGTGTTACACTGAATGCTCTCACACATTGGGGGGCAGGATGGGGGAGAAGTCGCTCCAATGATGTTAACTACCAGCTGGGGGGATAGAAAAGAGTGGGTGTTTGGTGTCTTGTTGGAGCTGGGTCCTGCAGTGATGAAGGTGAATGGGGTGTGCGATTCATATCGCCCAGTATGGTATTCCTCCCTTCTGGTTTGGGCATTGAATGTGGATTGTGCATTTTGCATTTGGGCAGCTCTGGATCCAGCTAGCATGGTTACTGGCACAGTTGGCACACTTGGGTTTCTCAATAGAACAGCATTGGTTTGGTGGACATGGGTTTTCATGCATGCATGAGTGTTTGGTGGTCAGGTGTGGGCCCGTGCATCGTCCACAGTGCTTCTCCCCATTATACTCCATCACTCGATGCCCCCAGTCCTGGCATCGGAAGAACTGGGGTGGTCTGGGTATGTATATACTGGTGTTGCAAAGCATGCCATTAATGGCTAGACCCTGGTTGATTGCCATGTTTGCTGCTGTCTTGTTCTTGAAGCTAATCATGAGCAGGCCACGCCGACTTTTGTTTCAAGAGTCTAGGCTGTTTAGCCATTCAATTTTTTTTGATGGAAAAGTCTGAGGCCATAGCGTCGCCATTGATGGTCTCAATAATTTGAATTGCATCTTTGGGGTTGTCAGGATCATGCCAGAAGGAGGTTGGTACATTGTGCGTGACTACTGGGTAGGTGTATTGTGGGACCGTAGCCATTGGATCGATTAATTTTGCCCATTCTTGTGTGTGTACCCAGGCTCGATTAGCATTGTCCGCCATTTTGAATGTGAGTGCAAGGTTTCCCGCTGCCAATTTGGAGGTACCACAGAGTGGGGAAGGCATATCTAGTCCTCTATTTTGGGGATCTGCGAATAATTTAGTTAGTATATTGTCACATATTTTTGTGAGTATAGCAGGGGCAACTCCATGGTGTTCTCCGGTCTTGTCTGAGTTCTTTATTGAGATGAAGATATGCTTTTCTTGAAGTTGAGCTGAGGTTTTTGGTTTAAAGTCACCTGGTTGCTTGCTTCTCCATTTTTGACCATGTTGGTGTAGGAAAGGGGGTGGGGCGCTGTGTTACTGTAGGTCGGTCGTGTAGCAATGGCCTGTTTGATATCATTTATTGCTGATTGGAAGTCATTGTTCGATATGGGGCGGTGGTCACCATAGAGCTGGGAGGCTTCTAGCAGTAATCTAATAATAGCAGTTAGCTGGCCGTGCTGTCCCTACCTTGTTGTATGTATTCCCTTTCCTGAAGTCCCCAAAGGTTTCGAGGGCATTCACTAGGGCAGAGAGGTCAGTTTTGTTAGCCTCAGTTATACCTCTTGTCAGGTGGAGACAACGACCCACATGTAAGTTGCCATATTTGCCAATATATGCTTCCAATCATGCTTATGATCACAGTAATCTGTTGTAGATATTCTAAATGAAGTGAAAATTACCATTCCAGGGTCAGTATTCAAAGATATCATACATTGCTAGTATAAAATTATCTATCTATAGAAATTCATTGGGTGGATATGATCCTAACCCCATGAACTAGATGGGAAAGATTATGCTTGGCTGCTCATATTATGGACACACTACACTGAAGACCTTGTGGACATTCTTGGATGTTATCAAGCCTGGAACACCGAGCACCGACTCACTTGGGAATACCGACCAACCGGCCCTTACCTACATCATCTCGCACCACCGCGTGGCCTCAGTTTGGTACATCCCGTACATCGTATGGACCACTCCTCTCGTAAATCCCCTTTCATTGTTCCTTCACCCCCTATCCACTCCTTAACCTATTTCCCCAAACAACATGACGGCCACTCATTGTCCTGGCCATTGCCATTGTTTTATCTTAGGCCGTCCTCTATTGTTCTATTCCTGCCTATCATTTCATTATCTTATTTTCAGCCATACTCTATTATTCTAATTCCACTTACATTCCTTATTCTATTTCTGATTGCTGTGGACAATGCCTCCATGTGGTTGCCTCATACCTTATTGTCTCCATTCCTTACGCCACCCTGTTCCACATCTTGCTTCTTAACTATAAAAGTAGCAGGATGTATGTAGATAGTTCTTCACTCAGAATATCAATTGATTCGCACCCCTTTATCCGCTCTCTATTTCTAAAGTCCTTCGCTCGGGCTGATGCCCTTGGCATCCTCTCAAGGCTCCTCTCACTATCCAAATTAGTGGCACACATGGAACAGCAGGGCACAACGCAAGAGCACGTTGAAGCCTAGCCACCCCGTAACGGTTTGCAGGACTTAACCAATATCTCGGCGTCACCGAATCTTGACAGATGTTGATTTCATAAAAGTGGGCTTCCTATGGTAGGGGCTCTAATTTTTGAGCAAGGCTGGCTAACAGAGGGTATGCATTACATGCTATACAGTTTCAGTGCTGTCAGTAATGGGGTAGGTTTGGATGACATTGGCTATATTGACAAAAATGATAAATTTGTTGTTGTTGTCAAGTACACATACCAAGTGTCTAGTAATTCAGCAGTGCCAACCAAGCAGTTAGACTACACGCACATGCCAGTGTCCAAGCGACATGCAAGTCACTTGGTACATTGGTCTCAGCTCGGCATATCCACCATCCACATTTCCTGTCCCTACCCCTCATCCACTCTTCTCCACTCACCATCCATTAATCCTACCCCATCCACGCCTCACCTCAGGACATCCTGTCCTTGTTTTATCCTCAGCCACAACCCTATTGTTTTATAGTCGGGCACTCCCTATTGTCCTATCCTTGGTCACATTCCTATTATTCTATTTCCATTCTCCTATCCCTGTTTACATTCCTTCATTCTAATTTTACTTGTTGTAGACAATACCCCCACATGCTCTGCATACCTTATTGTGCCACATTCCTTATTCCACATGTTGCTTCTTAACCTATATAAGTAGGACATGCATGTAAATACTTCCTCATTCCGGGTATCAACTAGGCTTAGGCCCCTTACCTTCTCTTTCCTCTGTAAAGTCCTCTACTTGGGCTGGCACCTTTGGCACTCTCTAAATACCCCCTCTGTCCCAAATTGGTGGCACCCACAGAAAGTAGGGTGAAACACACAAGTATGTTGAAGCCAAAGCCACTGCTTTTGGCCTGCAAGACTTGGCCACTCCCCACCCACATCTTTGGCTTACCAAAACTTGACAGTTGTTGACAATGTTCATAGCCACAAGCAAGGACAAACTAGATCACTGTCCTGGAATTATCAGCAGAATTATGTTTGCACTGGATACCCCAAGAACAACCCCAGAGAAGCTATATTTAGCCAAGCAAATCAGACTTCCCACTGGCACAAGCAAGTCTATTTTCCCAGTAAGTCCCTTGCAATATGCAGCCATGAATTGCCAAGCATGATTTAGAAATTGGCATATCACATCAGCTGGACATGCATCAAGGTACTCTTTTGCCACTGTCTTTGTATCCTCAAATGTCTTCTTTGGAATTTCTCAATAATGGAATTTTGCAAATTCCCAGTACTGTTGTCATATTTTAGTTTTATAAAATAATGCAAGAAAGTAATAAAATAAATGGTTGCCAATTCGATAGGGTTTATCTCATAATGAAATTTAGGCAAGAAGATACATTCATGCCCTGCATTGTGAATAAGTTCCTCCAGCTAAGAAATTTGATTTGCAAAATTATCTTGGTGAACAAGGATGCCAGCCATGCAGCAGTTTGTGATGTTAGTTGAGCAAATAGGTTTTCACTTTTCTTTTTTGTCTTGAACATTGAAACCCCTTTCTTCAAGAACTGTTTTGTCCCATTCTGAATATGCATCCTCTTCTGAGTCCTCATATTTATAAATTGTCTACTTCAGAGGCTCCTTCACTCTCAGTCTCCTCTCCCTTCAAACCAAAATTCATTCCACCCATGGCACAGTTGTAAAAAATGTTGGCAGGAGTTGGCAATTCCCTGTCAGAATGATAATCTGTAAGTGTTGTTGGAGGCTTTATATTTTCATCTGGTTCAGTAACCTGATCCTTATCCTGATTTTATAGTCCAGTAATGTTTTGTTTGCATTTTGGATGGCAGCTGCCTGTTAAGTACATGACACCAAGCCTTGGTTCACTTGGTCATACCAGCTGAATGATTCTTACCATATAATCCCACATGACAAGTCATTCCTCACTAGTACATGGTCTCAGCTCAGTACATTCAGTTTGTCACTTGATTCATTTAGGGAATAGCACAGGTCACCCATCGGTCAAATGTGGGTGACCTGCATCCAACCCATGGGAAACCCAAATCTGTCAACCCATGGGTTTTTTCTCATGGGTCAATGGGTGTCAGGTGCATGCTGTACCTGCATGCATGTGGCATGTGCATGTATGGTGCATACAGCATGTGTGACATGTGCATCTCATCTGTGTGCATGTGTGTGCAGGATATGCATGTCATATACATGTACGGTACAGCGCATACAGCATGTGCATGTCATATGCATGTATGGTACAGTGCATACAGCACGTGCATGTCATATGTGCGTGTGTATGGTGCATACAGCATATGTATGTCATATGTGTGTGCATATAGCACATGCATATCTGGCAAGTTTGTGTCATTTGTGTCATCCATGTACATGTGCGGCACATGCATGTCATATGTTCACATGTGATACTGTGGGTTGGGCCTGGTTGTGGGTGCTCTCAGCTTGACACACACCCACACCCAACCCAACCTGGTGACCTATGTGGGTTGGCCCAACCCATGCCATTCCCTAGGTTCATTCCACCTTATCCCATTCCATTCCATCTCCTCTGCCCTAGCTTATTCTTTCATTCATTTTGTTTCTATTTGTTTCCATATATTTTTATGCTTGGTTGTTCAACCAAACTTTCCATATCTTGTTTCCATGTCTTATTCTTTTGCATTCTTGGTTGCATTATCCTGTGACATGTCAAGGTTATTCATTCTTTGATTATATAAGTAGTACATCAGATGTATATAGTTCTTTGTTCAGATAATCAACTATAGAAATCATCTATACTCACTGTATAAGTCCTTAATTGGGCTAACACTCTCAGCACTCTCCCAAGTTATCTTCTTCTGAAATCCAGTGGCCTTATGGAAGAAGGGCCCAATGCATGAGTATGTTGAAGCCATGTCCATTTGGTCTGTAGGACTAGGCCAATACCTCACCAGCATTGTGTTCTCAGCACTATTGCACTAGTGTTCAGCTCATGCAGTCTCGGCACCTTAGTGCTTTACACCACTAGCCATTATATGGCATCTCAAGGCCAGGTAATGATTGTGCCAGATTTGTAATTTTTTTTTGTTTATGAGTTGGTATATAGTTATCTTTTCACAACTTTATTGGAATCGTAAGCCACTTAATTGTAGCTCTTGATTGCACATTTTTCCCAGATTATTATTATTATTTTTTTTGGGGTGTGGCCAAAATTTTGACATGTCCAAAATAAAAATAATTCTGGAGAAAGATTGGCTCATACCAGTGACTTTATTTTGATGTGAGATACTTCTTTTAATGGTCTATTATCAATTTCAATCAGCCAATTTCACCAGAAAACTAGGTCAAATTGTTTGGTT
>QLPG01016291.1:0-11768 GCA_003314385.1 Gomphus sp. MG54 | reverse complement strand
CCTTTCGACAACACCCCTTCGGCAGTCCCGAAGTCCGTCAGAATCCGGCTCCTGACAGGCTGCAACAATGCACATCACATGTAGCCAAAGCAACTTTATTACATACACTAAAGAAAAGTTGGAAATTAATAGAATTGTACCAGGAAATTCATTAAAAACCAGAGGCCATGGCACAATAATGATAGAATTCAAAGCGAATGGTAAAACATTTCCCACAACCTTGCTGTCAAGTACATGTACCGAGCACCTGGTAACTTGGCAGTACCGACTGAATGATCAGTCTAGAAGATGTCATTCATGAGGTGCTAGAAGGCAGCCGGGGAGTTACTCAGTCTGAAGAGCATAACACACCATTCAAAGGATCCATATTGGGTGCAGAATGCAGTTTTCCATTCGTCACTTTCTCAGATGCAGATGAGGTAGTAGGCATGTTGTAGATCTATTTTCGTGAAGATCTTGGCTTTGCAGGAACTGTTGAGTAGGTTGGAAATGCAGGGCAGTGAGTACTGGTCCTTCTTTGTGATTTTGTTGAGTTCTCTGAAATTGACACATAGTCAGAGGGAACCATCCTTTTTTCAGGCAAATAGGACAGGTGCTCTGCCTGGCGACTGGGATGGGTGAATGAAACCTATGGACACATGCTTGTCTATGAATTCTGGCAGTTATTTTAGTTCACTTTCAGATAGGGAGTAGATCGGGCCAAAAGGGGGAGAGGTTCCTTCGTTAAGTTCTATTCTCAGATCATAGGGACAGTGCAGGGTTAGGGTGTTAGCTTGTTTTTTGCTGAAGATATCCTTGAACTCATAGTATTCATCTAGGGTATTGGTTAGGTCCATGGGGCCATCTTTGTTCTTATCCAGGTTGGAAAGGAGAAGCTGGAAGGTTGGGTGCCTTCCATCTTTGAGATGTGGGCGAATGCTGCTGCATTGACTAGTGCAACTTTAGGTACAACAAGTGGTTTTTTTCAGAGGGTCAGATGAGTGTCGCATGGGGACTGTGGGCTCAGGTGGTTTCATGGGGTTGGGTGGGGATAGAGTTCTGAACAATATACTACCCAATGCCCAGTCAATTGACGGATTGAAGTGGGTGAGCCAGTTATGTCCTGGGACTATGGAGCAACTTGAGTCTAGCTGAGTTACAAAGAAGGTTACAGAGTGTTGTTCCCCTTGGGGAAACTGGATCGGAAGTTCAATGGTTTTGCGTATTGAGGAGTTAGAGAACCTGTCGAAGTGTCTCAGCAGAATTGGTGTGATGTCATGGTGCTGGAGGTTGTGTCTAGATACCAGTTCTGAATTGAGAAAGGAGTGTATTGACCCTGAGTCAACGAGGGTGTTCAGGCTGTGGCCCAGCAGGGAATAGGAGGTCAGCTGGATAGTTAGCGAATTTGGGCTTGAGAGGGCAGACGTGTTGAGCCTAAGCTCTGTTGGGGCATGGATGGCTTCGATGTATCCCATGGTTGGTGTTGGGGCCTTCTTAGTTTTTCTTGTAGTTGGGGCAGCGTGTCCCTTGGCAGCTGTGGAAGAGGGTTTGGGGCATTCCTTGGCTATGTGACCCATCTTGCCACAAATAAGGCAAAGGTCTTGTTCGAGACAATGCTGTTGTTCCTGCGAGGTGAGTTTTCCATCTTTACTGAGCTTGGATGAGTGTTGGTCATCTGATGCTTGAGTTGTTTCCCTGGTGATTTCTAATTTCCATTCCCAGTGTCGGGCATCGATGGACCAAGATAGGAGGTGAAGATGTGGTAGGGAAAGTGGTTTTCCTACTCTGGATATTTTGTCTTTGATTCTTCCAGGAAGTCCCTTGTAAAACTAGTGGTGAAGAGCAGAGTCATCCCAGTGAGTGCCAGTGGTGAGTCGATTGAATTTGACCATGTAGTTCATAATGCATTAGTTGTTGTACATGCGGAGTTTTTTGAGGTCTGCTTTAGCCTCACCTTCTGGGTCATGGGGGACAAAATTGGTTTTTAGCTTGGAGACAAATCCATTATGGTCCTGGAGCCAGGAAGGCTCATCGTTGGTGGTGAAGGCTGTTTCGAACCAGTCCAGTGTGATTCCGGTCAGGTATGACAATGCATAGGTTACCTTGGTGCTATCGGACTTAAGGGCATCAGGGCAATCTCAGAAGATTAGTTTGCACTGTATGAGAAAATTTTGTAGTTTCCTTGGGTCAGATCCATTGAAGGGGTCCAGATTCTAGACTTTTGTGATAGAAGTCGCTTTCCTAGAGGTGGCAAGGTTGTGTGCCAGCATGGCAATTGCTCTGGCAAGGCTTGTAGCATTACCTGGATGTTCCAGGGGGTTCTGAGGTGTAGAGAGGTTGGAACCAGTGGGTGGTGGGTTCTGAGGAATGGGTGTGCGATGGGGGAAAGGTCTAGTGATTTTCTGTAGGATTCAGGCCTGAGTCTTGTCTCTCATGATGATCAGGAGTGTGAGCACAAATATACTGTTAAGTCCACATGTCAGGTGCTTAGTTAGATACTTCTGGAAGGGTTTCCAGAGGCTTCTAATAGGTTTCCATGAGGGGGGTCAAGACTCTGATGATGGAAAGACTAGATATTGCAGATTTGCAGATGGAGATGGAAAGGCAGAGAGATGAGAAGCGCCGGGGGCTTAGATCTTTTCATGGTATTAGGTCATACAACTAGTTGTTCGAGTATTCGAGGTTGAAGGGACTTGGCTTCAACTTATGTGTTGCACCCTCCTCAATCATCTGTCCCTAATTTCGGAAAGCCAGAAAGTTTACCAAAACTGAATCAGAAATTACAATGCAGATTAAGTCAATATTCATACTGGCAAATAGTCTAGTCGACTGGTGGTTTATATACATGTAGTTAATCCTTGTACTATCTATTGCTGAGTAAGGACAAGGGAAAGAGAAGTACAAGAGGACAGTGGAGGTGAAAAACAAGGGGATGAGGTACGTGATGATTTTATAGTTCACTTTTTTCATGCACAGAACCTTGGTTTCCAGAATCATAGGAGGGAGTCGGGTTCAGGGACCACAGGTTTGTTGAAAGGAGCTGTGGAGAGATGTTTGGGGAATGGTCTTGTGGATCACTGTAGTTGGAATCCCCGATGACTAGATGATTAGATTTGTCTGAGCCACAGTTTATAACAACATACCTGAGAGAAATAAAGAAGATATTAGGAATAAGAGTTGAGAGGGACAGGAAATCAGGGACACTCAAAATCTCTCAAGACACATATATCAACAAATTGCTCATTTGAGTCTGCATGCAATACACCAACTGTGCATTGACACCACTCAACAAAAATATGGAATTAACTACTCCAGAGGAGGTGATGAGCTCACCAGAAATCCCATATGCCAAGGCGATTGGTTCATTAATGTATGTGGCACTTAGTACCCATCCCGATATATCTTTTGCCATACAGCATCTCAGTCAATTCACTACATCATATGGGCTGGAAGACTAGATAGCGATCAAACATGTGCTCTGCTATCTTAAAGGGACATATGATCCCAGCATTACATACAGACAGAGCACCAGCCTTAATTTGGAGGTATTTACCAATGCTGATTATGCTAATAGATCAGATGTGTTATCTATAGGCAGCTATACAGCCATACTTGGAGGAGGGACAATCACTTGGAGTTCAAAGAAACAGAGAATGATTGTATTATCAATAACCAAAGCAGAATATACTGCAATGACTGAGGGGGCAAAACAGATTATTTGGCTTAGGAGATTCCTTCAAGATCTCAGGATGGACCAAACTACATCCACGTCTATATGATTGGACAATCTAAGTACCATCACACTTATCTATGATGCTATTTATCACACGCAGACTAAACATATTAATGTCACCTACCATTTCATTCATGAACAAGTGGCCTCTAATGAAGTAGCACTCACTTACATCAGATCTAGAGAATATCTTATGGATCTAATGACTAAGGCACTGGATGTGTACCAGTACCAACATTTATCTGGAGGATTAGGTTTTTGGGAATGGTCTGAATTGAAGGGGAGTGTTGAGCATGATGGCAATATGGCTATGCATGAGCCAGAAAGGACCAGCTAAGTTCTACCATAGTGGACCTATGGAATCCAGGTGTAATGACACCCAGCTTAGAAATGGATGATGCACTGAGACATAGGATTACTATGAGGATTAATAATATTTATTATTATGAATTGTATATAAAGGATGTAGTAAGATCGAAATGAAACAAGCTCTTTGAGACATTCAAATCTCATTAATATATCCCTTGATCTACAAGGGCAAAATCAAAGTACTCATATTTGATGGCAACAATGGAGGAAGATGCACCAGTCAAAATTGACTTGATATCAGCAAGATTTGGTTCGGCCTTGGTAGTAAGAATGGAAGTGTGAATGGTGTGATATAATGACTAGAGATTCATGAGAAGGACAGCCAAAGTCTCTATGTCATCAATAATGCAACCAAGACTCTTGAGTGTCTGATTGGCAGTCTAAATAGGATCAAGGTAGATATTGATAGACTGATTGGAATCATGTTCAATATGACAGAAGCTCTCATGAGTAGGGAATGGCACGGGTCACCCACAGGTCAAATGTAGGTGACCCATACCCGACCCATGGGAAACCCAAACCTGTCAACCCATGGGTTTTTTCCCATGGGTCGACGGGTGTTGGGTGTGGCATGCACCCACACATGTGCGGCGCATACTACGCATACGACACGTGTGGCATGTATGACATGTATGGCGCATGTGGCATGTACGATGCATATGGTGCGTACGACACATACAGCGCATACGACGTGTATAGTACATGCGGCGCATATGACGTATATAGCACATACGGCATGTACGACTCGTATGGCACGTTCGTCGCATTTGTGGTGTCACATGCACGTATGGCACTTTCATTGCATTTGGGGCATTGCGTTCCTGTCGGTGCGTGCGCGTACACATAAGTTACGTTCGTGTTGGAGTTGACACCCTGGGTTGGGCCCGGGTCACAGGTGCTCATGGCTTGACCTGCACCCACACCCAAGGACACCCAACCTGGTGACCCATGCGGGTTGGCCTGACCCGTGCATTTCCCTACTCATGAGCCTTGGGGTGGACCTTTGGAATCATGCATTGATGACCTTCCAGCCTGCCAGTGCAGATTTCTTGCCAGAAACCAAATACTAGAGTTCAGAGGTAAGGCTTGACCAGATAAATAAGGTAAGTTGCCTATCCTCTACTTTGGAACTCTCAAAAACAGTAGCTATGGGCTCATGTATGATCCAGGTGGCACTAACTCCTATCAAGAACATTTTCATCCCTTCCTTCCAAACGTGATAGTTTCCTTCCTCAAGGGATGTACTTTAGAGAGCATATTAACCTGGTTACTGAAGGATGACATGGTGTAGGTGAGATATAAAGATGGTATTTTGGTGGTAAATAGATGATATGGACTGATATATAACAATATTAGAGTTTCTGGTATTGTTTAGAATATTCACTTCCTATTCCATTTCAATCCTTACCTTTCTCATCTAGTATATGTATTGATTCTCTTTGACATAGACTCTTCATAGATAAGAATTAGTATAAGATCTGTATGTTCATTAGGTCCATTTTTCAGTCAGAATATTGACTAAGATTCCCCCATTCACTTCCATCTAATTTACCCAACCTCACTATAATGAAATTAGGGTCTATTGAGATATGGTTGGTACAACATATAAGTTGAAGCCAAACTCTATTATGAACCTCACCTTTGTTTCAACATTGGAAGATATTATGCTTAAGAACTATACAACTACTTCCCCCATCTCTAGTTCTTAATATTGATCTTGAGTATCACATCAAAACAGGTAGTTGTAAATGTTGTTATCATGTAGATTGCTTCAAAATAGTTCATTGCATGCATATATGCATGCTGGAATAGTCAAACTCAAATGGATAATTGCAGGAAAATTCAGGGACATTATAATAATACATATTGATTTTTGTGGCTTATTATAATCTAAAAAAATTGTGAATTTCATAAAATTCATAAAACAATGTGTATTTTGCTTATCTCTGACATAGATGTCTAGCCTTGGTCCGAGGATAGGTCAGGTGAGCTGCCTCGTCATCTGACACCCGGTCAGGGGGGCTTACACCCATCCATCCTCAAACGGTACCAAAACGAGACGTACAGTATTTTTTTTGTAATGTAGAATAAGTATCTTACCTCAGTTTTTGAATGCAGGAGTGAAAAGTCTGAGGAAAAGGCTACTACGGGAACGTATTATGTGAAAATGACAAGGTAAGGCCCATCCGCTTGCTACCTCGCGCCGAGAACCCGGCCCTCGTTGGTTCCAATATTGAAGAAATTGAATGCAGCAGTATGCATTTATTACAACCCCATTGACTGGGAACTTCTTTGCTTTGTGATGTATCCGGCATAATTTTGTCCCTTCTACACTTGCTGGGTGAGTTATGACAATGATTGAGCAAATCGGACTATAACCATGAGATAGTGTTTGACTAATTCTAGATAAGCTGATTGTTATGGCGTTACATAAAACTCGTTCTGGGTATTACTCCTTACTTTCGCGTACACGTGTCTATATAGCCGGTCCGATGTGAATACTCTGTACCAGCCCTGCACTTGAAGGCTTTGAGCATAATCCTATGTACAGTAAGTATATCTCCCTTCAACACCTCCAATTCGCTCCACAATACTTCAGAAGGCGCGGAAGGTCAGCCATCATTTGTCGAGTATTCTTAAAAACCCTGCATCCAAGAAGGTTTTGAGCATAATCACATGTACAGTAAGTATATCTTTTTTCAACACCTCCAATTCGCTATCACAATTACTTCAGAAGCCGCGGAAGGTCAGCCGTCTTTCGGGGAGTATTCTTGCGAGGCCTGCATCCAAGAGTATGCAGGCTGCGGGCTAGTGATCATGCGGATAGTGGAGGATGAGTGCATTGGGTGCCCGATTATTATATATGGGCAGTAGCACTTCTCCACGATTTCTCATCCCCGTCTGTTTTACAACATGTCAGACTCCACAAGTATCAAAGAGTCCCCCGTTGTCGTTTCCTTAGACCCACACACAGTCCCTTACGAGGGTGTGGATGGGTTCCCGGTAGGCCCCAACTTTACCCCAGAGCAGGAACGCAAACTCTATCGCAAGCTTGACCTCCGCCTGCTTCCTATCCTGACTATTATGTACCTCCTTGCCTCAATGGATTCCGGTACGTATGCACCATTTCACGTCCTCTCCTTTTTTTAAAAAAAAAATACGACAATATCATATATTTCAATCGCGACGTTCTTCTCGACTCGACTCTTGCTCACCACAGCGAATATCGGGAATGCCAGGCTTGAGGGTCTTATGACACAGTTAAATCTCGTTGGGAATGAGTTCAATTATGTCTTGGTTCGTCGTTATACTTTTTTTGAAAAAAAAAAAAAAAAGATTTTTATCTGATGGACGATGCAGACTGTCTCTTCCGTCGTATGTATAACTCCAGGCAGGAAAACTCGCATGGCTTACTTCCACCTTACTCCAGGCATTCTGTTTGTGTGAATGTCCCGCAAAGTAGGGTTTATACCCTCTGTCTGTGATACAACTCACGTAACATCTTTCCTCACCCCACATAAGTTTGCTTCTCAAAAAATTTCGGCCTTCACGGTACAAGCCTTTAGCACACAAATACCTCCCCTCTAATCCAATCCCTTCCCCTAGCTGGCTTCCCGGTATAACCATTCTCTGGGGCCTCACCCTGACCCTCTCCGGCCTGGTTAAAACGTAAAGTACCTCTCTTTCCCACCTCCCAAAGAAAATCCAGAGCCATGCTTCTCATCGATAATATCTTCCAGGTACCACCAACTTATGGGTGCACGCGTGTTTATGGGCATGTTCGAATCTGGCGTCCTTCCAGGCACAGCGTATTAGTATGCTATCTCCCCTTTCACTACCACTCACTTAGTGGTTTAATATTTAATTATTGACCTTTGGAATAAATATATGCTCAGCCTGACACTATGGTACCCACGTCAGGAGCTGCAATTCCGCATGGGACTCTTCTTCGGCGGCGCCAGTGTCGCACTCGCCTGCTCGGGTCTTCTCGCGGTTTTAATCGGGTATATGAGCGGGATTGGTGGGCTGGAAGGGTGGAGCTGGTTATTTGTACGTGTGGCATTGCGATTGTGCGAAAGTTTGGGATTGACGGATGACAATATTTTCTTTGGCGTGGGATCGGGTTGATAATTTTTCTGCTGGATCGCATGGGTTGTGCGGCAGATTGTAGAGGGTGCGGTAACTGTCGTAGTAGGCATTATCTCCCTATTTGTGCTGGTTGATTATCCTGCGACGGCAACCTTTCTCACTCCTGAGGAACGCGCGTTCCTTGTTTGGAAGAAGAGTGAGTGTTTACTTATTTATTTGTGTATTTGAACTTGGTTGGGATTCCTGCTTTTCACATTTTGCATCATTCCCAGTGTCTTCATCTCCTTTGCCTTATCCAACTCCTGCTTTTTTACATCTCATTGATCACTGACCACCAGAAAATGACAACTATGGCGTTAGCGAACAGGAAGAATTTGCCCTGAGATTCTTCTTGGCCGCAATTCGAGACTGGCAGGTAGGTGTTAGCCCACTCTATCTTGCATCTGCACCCCCATCCTTTTAAGTATCTGCATACAAACCCCAGACCACAATTAAATATTTATAAAACCCTCATTCACCCATCTTCGCACTCAGGTCTGGCTCCACATCGTCATCTACCTCTCCATCATGGCACCCTGTAAGTCCCATGGTCTATACTATCATACATTTCTTACTAACATGGGATAAAGTGTCTGGGATTGTCCTTTTTTTACCGTACGTCATTTAGTTGCACTTTATCATGTAGATTTAGACTAACATTTTGTCATCCCCAAAGGTCCATAATAGTCGGATTCGGATACACGACGACAGTGTCCCAATTACTGACCATCCCTGTTTATATGTGCGGAGGTAACCACCCATCTTTCTTTCCCCACACACTGCCGAATCTTAAAACAGCTATATCAACCATTCTCTTTGGGCACTACTCTGACAAATGGAATCGTCGATACCCCTTCATCCTTGCCGGTCTTCTGCAGCTCCTTGTGGGGTTCTCGATCTTGATTTGCAATGTACCGGGGCCGGCGAAGTATTTTGGGGTTTTTCTGTGCGTGGCTGGTGGGATGGGGGCTCTGCCGGGGGCTATGGCTTGGTGAGTGCGTTTGTTTTTAAATTTTCTTTCTTGATGGGGCTGAATTGAGTTTTTTTTTCTTTTTTTTTTCCATTCTTCTTATCGATATTGATATTGTTTCTTTCTCTGAGGTTGGGAAATAATCTTGCCGGACAGTGTAAGCGCGGAGTTGGGATGGCGTTTCATATTGGAATAGGAAATTTCTCAATTGTGATCGCGTCGAATATCTTTCGTCAAAAGGACGCCCCGCGGTACCTCTTCGGGTGTAAGTTTCTATTCTTTTTCGTTCCATCTCCTAAATTCATCTTATTTTCAAACATGTTAACGGCAAAATACATCACTTTGTCCAGACGCTATGGAGTTCATGTTTGTGGGCCTTGGAATTATCAGCACCGGAATTGTTGTGCTCCTTTACACGCGGATAAACGCACGGCGCAATGCGTTCGCGAAGGAAGTCACCGAGAAAATGCCCTTGGGACATGGGTATACTGTGGAGGAGCTGCGGGAGATGGGGGATCGGTCCCCGGATTTCCGGTATACGCTCTAGAGGAACAAGGGGCGACGCGTCATTACGTGTATTACACGTAGAAGCACAGAGATTTGTATGATTGTACATGTAGCAGAATTTGGGGGTAGATAGGTCCTCGATACACATATGTTCAGACAACACGATGCTTGTCACAATGAGATTAGAATCTGATTCAAACCAAATCTATTATTGGAGTAACTATACGGTGTAAGTTCTTAGTGCGAAGAATAAGGTGCTGTAGCCGCGTAGGATGCCTTTATACATGATGCATAAAATATGCAAGAACGATGGGAAAAGTAAAATTTATTTACCGGGAGATGACATCGTCACTGCTCCCGCAAGTGATTTGAGTGACAGAACATGCACTATTCACAACAACTATCTGCAATTTGTCGCCTGGCGAGCCGCGAGCGGCTCACTTCAGAAGTCCACACAATTGTTAATCCAATTTTTTAAAGAGATTGTTATAAAAGGTTTACCAATCCTTTCACACCTACAGAGATGGTGTGGCAGTTGTGAAAATGCACTTTGCCTCCAAACTTGCACTACGCGCCGGATAAGGACAATCCTGATGACTACCACCACCTCTACTAATACCGATCCCTCTGGAACTTTATTAGAATAGCTTAATAAAGACAATAAATCAATAAAAGTACATCCACAAGATAGATGGACACCACCGGAACCTTTCTTCCTCTCGCATGGTTATACCTTGTGGAAGCCGGGAGTGTTTCGCGTTGTCGTACCCCCCCCCGCTTTTTTTGATCCAGTTTTTACGTCTTTGGGCAAAGCCCTATGTAAGACTGTGCGTACAGTGTTCCTATCCATTCCTTGCCCCATCTCACCTTTAGGCCTCTCTTTCTGCATACGGTTATGGGCAGTACCCCGAGCTAGTCCGTGCCTGTGTGTGTGAGGTGGTGCGTGAGTGTTGTGTGCACTTTTTCTGTCTTTCCTTCTGCTTTCTGTTCTTGTCTGTGTGCTCCTTTGGTAGAGATAGGTCTCCATATATCTTTTGGAATCACTGTGTGGTGTGTATGTATTTGAATAGATGCTTCTTCACTTTGTGTCCTCCTAACAGTGTCCTCATGGACCTTGCCCCTCATCCCAGCCCCCTCTCCATCTTCTTCCTTTGTGTGCTGTATGCATTAAGACTAATCAAGTAAAGAAGTAGACTGCTGCAATAATATTTGCAGGGAAATCAGATGAAAATGCTTGACTTATAGTTGAAATTGTTGTTAGAACTTGAACTTGTTATTATTCAAAATATTACTTGTTTCTTTTATATACAATGGAGTATCAGAAGCATGTGAAAAAGAATTAGGGAATATCATAGGCTATGCCAACTTGCACAGGTCACCAGGTTGGTTGTCCTTGGGTTTGGGTGTGTTGTGATGAGGGGCACAAGGAACGGGGAGAGAGAGGGGAAGAGAGAAGAAGAGGGGGAGAAGGAGAGACAGGGAGCAGGTATATGCAGGTAGAATGGCCGAGGAACATAGAGAAAGAGGATATGGAACACATAGACAGTTAGTAAAAAACCACAGACAAAGTAAAGATACGACTCACACAATGTTACAACCTGAAACAGACAAACAATGTTGTTATATACATTAAGCGCCTATGTAGCTGGAGGAGTGAAGGGGGCATAGGGACAGGATCAGAGGGTGGAATACCAAGGGGAAGAATGGGATTAGCAAAGGAGATGTCTACAATGGATATAGTGTTGAGGTGAAAAGAATGACCAGACTGGGAATTGAACCCAGGGCTATAGCGAATATAGCTATGGTGTTAACCACTACACCATCTAGTCCACATGGGTAACCTTTCAGGTTGACTCCTTGAGTGAAGACATGTGTGTCTATACAAGTTGAGTTCAGAGCCTTAGTAGGTTATCAGATTGCCAATACTACTCATAGAGCTCTGTATGTATAACATCTTAGTTTGTAAGACATTAATTAGAGATATGAATAGTATGTGGGATTAGACAACCCAACATGTTGGAGCGCAATAGTGAAAACTGTGTTATTATGTAAGCTAAATTCAAACTCAGCTCAAAACATCGA
>QLPG01016289.1:0-10522 GCA_003314385.1 Gomphus sp. MG54 | reverse complement strand
TAACCACTGGATTCTCACTGACTCACCACTGAAATCTTTCTGGATCCCCCCTGATTCCCATGATTTCCTTACCATTGCCCTCTCCACATCCAAAGTGTGCTTTGGATACCACTCAGGTCTCATTATCATAATTGATCTCATGCCTATGTATCAGTACCATAACTAGTGATTGGGTCATAGAGGTTTACTGAAGATGTACAACTATATTAGTGTCTTCTTTTTTGATTGCACCCTCATATTCTTGCAATGCTAGCCATTGAGCAAATTACAACAGGAGTGGTTATCAAACCCAAAGGGATGTTCTTTCATATGATGGTTGCTCCCTTCTTTGTTGCTACATTTTCCAATCTTAAAACTGAAAAGGTGGTCTTCTTAGTTATGGCAGGCCTAATGGAGGTATCTACCCACCACGACTCACACATGTCTTTCTTTGTGTTAAATATTTCCTGCCCAACTCTCATGATATTTGACGCTATGTTGCAAGTGACAGGCAAGATGGTCACAGGATGGCTTTCTGCAATTATGTTGTCTTAATATTTATCATTTCAAGTTGGTCAGGAAACTATTATTTCTGTAATGATCCTTCAGAATTCCTAGAGAATGTGGGCCTACTCTGTTGATGGCCAGGTTCAGCTTTGACTATTATAAATATTAAAACTTCGGTGTAAAATCTTCCATGATTCCCACAACCCTTGGCATCTATCTTCCAGAATAGTGATTGGCGCGGGTATTGGAAACCCACGTGGGTAGCGGGTATGGGTAGCGCGGGTAAGGGTCAGGGTCAGGATTTCCAACCCAGCCCAAACCCATACCCGCAGGCGGGTATGCTTATATAACCGAGGTTCAGCGCTAACCTCACTTACATAAGGGAGGTTCAGTGCTAATCTCACTTATATAAGCGAGGTTAGCGCTGCACCTTGGTTATATAAGCACATTTAGCGCTGAATTTCAATGTCCAAATGGTGTAGCCAGCATGGGTTCTTACTGGGAATCATGAAAATTTGATTCCACAACCTGACCATGGTTTCATGCAGGCTCTAGAAACCCAACTCACTGAAATTAGGGCTCTTCTAGCCCCAGGTTGCCAGTTCATACTCCAGGCGTACGATGCGTACGGCGCGTACGACACATACAACGCATACGGTGCGTTCGTACGCGTACGGCGCATACAATGCATACGACACATACAGCACATACAATGCGTACGACACGTATGGGGTGTACGACGCATATGGGACGTATGATGCGTATGGGGTGTATGACATGTATGGGGTGTACGATGCATATGGGGTGTACGATGCGTATGGGGTGTACGACGCGTATGGGGTGTACGATGCATATGGGGTGTACGACGCATATGGGGCATACGATGTGTATGGCGCATACGATGTGTACGGCACATATGGGGCATACGACGCGTACGGCACATATGGCGCATACGACTCGTACGACTCGTACGGTGCATATGGCGCGTATGGGGCATACGACACGTACGGCGTATACGGCGCATACGATGCATACGACATGTACATGTGACACGTACGGCGCATACCTCACTGATTCTGCCGGCCTCAGGGACAATCAGCTCTGTCCTGAACCCGCGGGTAAGAGCAATACCCGTTGTGGGTCACGGGTAACAGCAATACCCGTTAAATCTGCGGGTACCTGTACCTGTACCCGCAATAACCCGCTACCTGTTGCTAAGGGTATGGGTATTCTCGGGTACGGGTACAGGTAGGCACAAAATACCCGGGGGTTACCCATGCCAATCACTATTCCAGAATGGTCTAATTCAGCACACTGTCAAGTACACATACCGAGGATCCGGTAACTCGGTGGTACCGACTAAAATACTCCATTAGTAACCAAGTACGAGCCACTCGATGAGTTGTTCTCAGCTAGACGCACATATCGGTCACATTCCTCATTCCCATCCCACGCCTATTCCTCACCCCTTGGTCTACCTCACCTCGGGACTTCCTGCCCTTGTATTATCCTCGGTTACAGCCCTTGTTTTATAATCGGGCATTTCCTATTGTCCTATCCTTGGGCACATCCTATTATTCTGTCCTTTATTGTTTTATCCCCACCTTGCATCCCTTATTCTAATTTTACTCACTGTGGATAATAATCACATGCTCTGCATACCTTATTGTTCCACATTCCTTATTCCACATGTCGCTTCTTAACCTATATAAGTAGGACATGTATGTACATATTTCCTCATTCTGGGTATCGACTAGTAGGGAAATGCATGGGTCAGGCCAACCCGCACGGGTCACCGGGTCGGGTGTCCTTGGGTGTGGGTGCGGGTCAAGCCGCGAGCACCCGTGACCCGGGCCCAACCTGGGGCATCAACTCTGACACGAATGCAACTTATGCGTACGTGCACGCACCAACACGAATACGATGCCCCGAATGCGATGAAAGTGCCGTATGTGCATGCGACACCACGAACACGACGAACGTGCCATACGAGTCGTATGCGCCGCATGCGCCATACGTGTCATACGAGCCGCATGCGCCATACGCATCATACGCGCCATACGCGCCGTATGCGTCGTATGCGCCGCACATGCTGTACGCGTCGTACGCGCCATATGTGCAGTACACGCCGCACGCGTGCGGGTGCAGCGCGCACCCGACACCTGTCAACCCATGGGAAAAAACCCATGGGTTGACGGGTTCAGGTTTCCCATGGGTCAGATGCAGGTCACCCACATTTGACCCATGGGTGACCCGTGCCGTTCCCTATCGACTAGGCTTAGGCCCTTCTACCTTCTTCTCTTCTGTTAAGTCCTCGACTTGGGCCGGCATCATCAGCATCCCCCAAGTATCTGTCTGTTGCAAATACAGTGGCACGCAGGGCAAGGAGGGTGCAACGCACGAGCACGTTGAAGCCAACGCCACTACTCTTGGCCTGCAGGACTTGGCCATAGTCTGCCCCACCTTTTTGCCAACACCCCTCGGCAGTACCAAAGTCCGTCAGTAACCGAAGCTTGACACACACAGTGAATGTTTTGAAAGCCATTTCAGAGGCCCTTTATTTGAAGTGTCTTGTAAACCATATACTTATGTTATTGATTTTGTCCAACTTACCCTAATCTCATCTTGGAATTACAGGGTAAAATAGAACTTGGAGAAACCCCACAAAAGTTTCAAGTGGAGTTAATGCTCAGTGTATTGGTGTACATTTTACATAGTTGTGTGATACCCATGTGACTAGCATGGAATTTGGTGAAATTTGGGCTTTGGTGTGCTGTCAATTCAACATGGAAATCACAGCACATCTGACCCTGAAAATTCAAAGAACAGATCTATTGATGGATTTTCATAAGCACATATGGTGTTGTGGTCAAGGAAGCTGTCAAGTCCACGTACCGAGACCCATCCACCGGCAATGCCGACCGAGCAATTACTCTACATCCACGACCAAGTGCCCGCGTCGCCTGCATAACACTTGGTGCGCCGGTCCCGGCTCGGCACATTCGCCATCCGTACTCCTCGGTCCGTTTCACCTCGGGACTCCCCGTCCTTGTATTATTTTCGGATGCGACCCATTGTTTTATATCCGGCCACTCCTTATTGTCCCGTTTCAAGTCACAATCCTATTATACTGTCTTTTATTGTCCTATCCCCGTTTTACATTCCTTATTCTAATTTTGTTCACTGTGGACAACAACCACATTGCTCTGCATACCTTGTTGTCCCACATTCCTTGTTCCACATGTCGCTTCTTAAACTATATAAGTAGGACATGCATGTACTTATTTCCTCATTCTGGGTATCGACTAGGCTTAGGCCCTTCTACCTTCTTCCTCTCTGTTAAGTCCTCGACTCAGGCCGGCATCTTCAGCATCCCCCTGAGTACCTGTCTGTTGCAAATACAGTGGCACGCACGGCAAGTAGGGCGCAACGCACGAGTACGTTGAAGCCAACGCCACTACTCTTGGCCTGCAGGACTTGGCCATAGTCCGCCCGACCTTTTCAACAACACCCTTCGGCAGTTCCGAAGTCCGTCAGAATCCGGCTCCTGACAGAAGCTCCGCAAAGATTTTTGGTATACCATTCATCCAAGCATTCTAATTGGCTGAGTTGAATCAAACAGCTGTATTCTTGAGGCTGAACTAACATGGCGTGAGTCAACTCATTCAACTCGCTCAGCGGGTATCCCCTTACTTACAGGTGAATTGCCACTTTTCAAGCCAGACACACTTGGGAGTTTTCTATTAATTCATTCTCTGGTATCCCCAATTTCTTTTATTGTAGGCGGTGTTCCCAAAGTGCTCTTGGAGTACATGGAGACGTATGTAGTTCAACCTTCAATTAATGGTTTTATTACGCCCTCTGCCCCTGCGTAACACAATTTCTTGCTAGCAATTCATAGGCTACAATAACTCTTGATGAAAACCATCTTATTCCATCAAAGGAGGGAAACCATATATTATATCACCCTGGAACGTCACACGGTGTCCATATTATTTATCATAGTCTGTTCCTGCCGATCATGATTTACCTAAGAACGGAACTGGATCACGGATGGCCGCAGGCCGGACCAGTTTCGGCGTGCCTGAACTTCTGATCACATCTGATGATGTCATTCCACCACCACATTGATTACAATTAACAGGTCGCCACTTTGACAGAGCAAAATCACCAATGTGCAACATTTGCGCCGCAATCTGCATTCTTGGTTTGGGAGTAACACGTGCGTAAGAACGCAGAGAGTGCCTACTCTCTCTATACGAACCAGAATATTAGGGAGAGACATAGCTAGCTGATAAGCGACGTGGTGAACAACACGTCTTAATGTCTTGATCCTTGCGGGTTTGGGGAAAGAAAAAACTAGTGGTGAGCCTTCCTTTTGGATATAAATCATTTCAGTGCGCATCCCGGCTCGCATTTCCTTCCGCAATTCTGTGCGCAATGGTTGTTTTACCACATCTGGCAGGTCCAAAGAGCAAACACATTGGCCTGTTATTGTTATAATATTGGGACTGAAATACTATCTCAGTCTCTTGGAAAAGAGCTCATATTAGAAGTATTTAGCTACCTGAAATACTATCTAAAAGAATTGTTAACAATTGTATGAAATATGAGAATAAACTTGAACTCATACCTCAGTCTCTTGGAAAAGAGCTGAGGTCACAGAGTCACACAACTGCAAAATACAATGGAAAATTCAAACTCCAATCAAAGGTAGATATCAGGGATAATAATGAATAAAACCCATACCCCTGCTCCAATACTATCAGGTCCAGGTTGCCAGTGATCAGAAGAAGAGATGTTTGGGCTGAATGTCAAATCCTTAACACTCCCCCTCAGTCCAAATCATCTGTTCTATCCCCGGTAGTTTGAATGTTCAGGCAGAACACCAAATTCTGAGCACTCCCCCTGAGTCTAAACCAGCAGGTGTTGTTCCAAGTGATCCAATAAACGGTCCATATAACTGCCTATAATGGCCATGCTTAGTTTAAAGTCTTAGCAGACTCCGATCCAGTTTAAAGTCATAGGGGACTCCGATCCAGTTTAAAGTCATAGCGGACTCCGGTCCAGTTTAAAGTCATAGAGGACTCCAATCCAGTTTAAAGTCATAGCGGACTCCAATCCAGTTTAAAGTCATAGCGGACTCTAACTCGACAGGTCCAGTTTATAGTCGTAACAGACTCCAGTTTATTTCATCAGTTTATAGTCATGACGGACTCAGGTTTATTTCATCAGTTTATAGTCGTGACAGACTCGGGTCATTTCATCAGTTTATAGTCATGACAGACTCAGGTCGAGTTCATCAGTTTATAGTCGTGACAGACTCGGGTCATGTTCATCAGTTTATAGTCATGATGGACACAGATTCATTTCATCAGTTTATAGTCGTGACAGACCCAGGTTCTGTTCATCAGTTTATAGTCATGACGGACTCAGCTCATATTCATCAATTTATAGTCGTGACGGACTTAATCCGAATGTTCTTCAGTTTATAGTCATGATGGACTCAAGTCGAGTTCTTCAGTTTATAGTCATGACGGACTCAAGTCAAGTTTTCTTCAGTTTATAGTCATGACAGACTCAAGTCGAGTTTAAGTTCTTCAGTTTATAGTCATGACGGACTCTGATATAGTTTAAAGTTGGACTCGGGGTGGTGTCATTTGCAATGGTTGAGTCAAGCATGAACATGTCGTGAGGACAGTGTCGGTGGATGTATGCTATGTATGCAGATGTGTCGGTCGGTCGCCTTGCGTGTTCTCGTGCCGACTTGATTCCCCAAATGCATAGACTATCTTCATGTCGTTCTGACGTTTTTGTAGTAGATATATGATGCTATTGTTGCACAAATGGAGATCGGTATCGCGTCCCCATATGTATGTGACTCTGTCACGTGACGTGTATCTGGATGTTCCATGTCATATGCCATCGTCTTGTTCGATGGCAGTGGCAATACTGAGCTAAAGCTAAAGCTGGGCCGGCTGTACAATGGATTCAAGACTTCAATGTCTTCGGCCTCAACCTGGTTCTGCGCAGTATCCAGTCCTCTCAATGTTACGACAGGTCTTGTCGGTACATGGTTCTTCAGTTTAAAGTCTTGATGGACTCGGGTATGTTGCTCTTCAGTTTAAATTCTTGATGGACCTGATCCGACCTTCGGGATGTTTATCATGTCCAAATCTCCCCCTCAAACTGGAGGTCGGTCATGTTGTACATGATAGTTCCTAGTCATCATCCACTTTTACCCTTCTTTTGTTCGGTCTTTTTCTGCCTTATTTGTTATCATCTGAAATCCTTCCTGGATATTGTTGAAGAGTTGGCAGATTCAAATTGCACGAGCTGGGATGGTGTAGTTCTTTGCTCTTGCTGCTCAACAAGGATCCTCATGTCATTAAAGAGTTGTGCCAGCTCATCCAAAGTGCGTTCAATCCTTTTGATGTCCTTGTGATGCTCCTGAATGTTGCAATATGCCGCACATGTCTCGCTGTAATGTTGAGAAGTTCGGAGCGCTTATATGAATATTTGACCATCGAGAGAACGGAACTGGATTGAGATGACCTTTAAGAAGTATTGAAACATATATTGAGTTTTAGGTGCTGTTATGATGACACCGGTCAAAAGGTCGACATCGATCCCCGACTCCTTTTTCATGTCACTGCCAATATCGTTCTTGTGCACGTCATACTATCATCACTTTGAAACCAAAGCTGTGACTCTTTTGTCCAAAATTGTATTGCTGGCCGTTCAAGTCACAAAGGTACGGGTCAAGGTCTTGAACCTGCACACTATGGGTCTGGAATGATCATCCAGGAGACAGGTGGATGTTGCCGACAATCTTGCTCTCAACTTTTCGATACGTTGTTCTGAACAAATCCGTGCGTCATGTCTCTGCTTGATCATCCATGGGCTGTGTCCATGCATGGTCCATGACTGCTGGTGCGGTATTACAGTTGCCGTCTTTGCATAGGATATGTCTCTGCTAAACCAAGTTTTCCATCCCGCCGCCAGGCCCGGACTGCTGATGGCAGCTGCATCTCACCATCTTTGCAATAAACGAGGTTGAACAACATCTCTTCCAGTGGTTGAACATCAAAAACTTCCTGAGTAATTGGCCTGCCACCGGTCTCAATGACGATTGCACCCCTGGTACGAAGGTGGGGGCCAATTGGTCCAATTCCAACTACATGAAAGCACATGTCTGTTTCCTCTTCATCTTCATCGGTTCCTACAACCGGGAGGTAACCCTCCCTGGCTCGATAGAGCCTCCTTGCAGGCCCCACTGCCTCTGGTTCTTCAATCGTGTACACTGGCTCTTTTAAGGCTTTGCATTGTCGCTTGTGTACTTTACCCTTCCAATGGGATTTTAGCATGTGATCTGTCTTGAAGTACTTTGCTCATTCATCGCAGTAGTGCTGGGCGAGGTCAGGCTTCTCAAAGTCAAGTGGCTGCCGCTCTAATTTTTCACAGACTTTTGGGTCAAGGTCATGGAACTGAATCTGGTCCAAGTCTCGTGTGCATGCACGGGTTCTAGATGCATGATACACATCGCGCTGTGCTTTGTGGGTCCGTGAACGATGCAAACGGCTGTCAAGTCCACGTACCGAGGTCCCGGATATTCGCCAGTGCCGACCAAGCAACCATCTTACATCCCCATACAAGTGTCTACACCACATGCACATCACTTGGTACCATGTCCTTGGTTCAGCACATCCGTCATACTATTCGTCCGTTTCTCAATCCGCCCCACCTCGGTACCCCCTACCCCTCGTGTTATCCTCGGTTACAGTCATTGTTTTATATTCGGCCACTCCTTATTGTCCCCTTTCGAGTCACGATCCTATTATACTGTCTTTTATTGTTCTATCCCCGCTTTGCATTCCTTGTTCTAATTTTGTTCGTTGAGGACAACAACCACATTGCTCTGCATACCTTGTTGTCCCACATTCCTTATTCCACATGTCGCTTCTTAATCTATATAAGTAGGACATGCATGTACTTACTTCCTCATTCTGGGTATCGACTAGGCTTAGGCCCTTCTACCTTCTTCTCTTCTGTTAAGTCCTCGACTCAGGCCGGCATCTTCAGCATCCCCCTGAGTATCTGTCTATTGCAAATACAGTGGCATGCACGGCAAGTAGGGCACAACGCACGAGTACGTTGAAGCCAACGCCACTACTCTTGGCCTGCAGGACTTGGCCATAGTCTGCCCGACCTTTCGACAACACCTTTCGGCAGTACCGAAGTCCGTCAGTATCCGGCTCCTGATAACGGCCCAATTTTTCTTCGATGTGATCGCTTGGAGCTCGGATCGGCAAGCCTCTTGCACTGTCCCCATCACTTTGAGGAGAAATGCTGCCCCCCTGGGTGCCCACATGCCACCTCTCATGTAAGTTTGTTCCGCTGGGTCGGCACTCATGTTGCTTGTACGCATGGGCAATCGTCTGGCGCATTGTGAGTGGTCATCCTCCCCTTGTTCTGTGTCTGTCCTTGTAGTGATGTCGCCGCTCGCCTGGAGGTCTTGAGTTCACGCGCACCATCGTTGCGAACTTGGCATCAGCATACACTATATTAAGCGTTGCACTCCCTGCGCCATCTTTTAGCCTTGACTACCTCGTTGCCTCCATACCGGATGCTGTGCATGAGGGCCTTCGAGTGCTCGCTTCCCAGCAGTACAGTGCTGTCAACATTACTAAAGACGTCTTGAGTAGGTCCGTTCGACGATCCCAGCGAGAAGGCGTGAGGTTCTGAAGGATGTCGAGGTTGTTGTGATCCGCAAGCATTGTCCATGACCTAGTCTCTTCCATCTCGCTTGTCTCCCCGGCCGCCCATATTCTTGTCATCTCCCAGATCTCAATCTGTTCGATATCACCACAGTTGTGTAGGCCACATCCCTTGCACGTGTAGCTCTGTCCTCTCTCGGTCCTTGGTAGACTCTTCTTGTCTCTCGGGTCAGGTCTGGGCTGTTGCATATGCCCGTGGTAAGTAAAAGAGGCCTCATGTCACCGTATCGGTCATCGTCACACGTGTTTGCCGGCAGGCTCGTTTTGGCTGGCGATGCTTCGCTCCCTCTTGGGTGGTGAGTCGAAATGTGATAAATGCCCACGTTTGCATGTAGGGCTTTGTATTTGTACTGTACAGTACCTGTGTGTGCCATGGCTGATTTTCGTGAGCAGACGCCACCCACAAGTACATTCACCGTCTGTCCATTGGTTCTTTATGTTTTGCATCCCAATTGACTGCAGCTTGGCTGTGATCAATGGGTGCCACCCGTGGCTCAGTTCCAGGTGTCCTTGGTCAATTCCCAGCGTCACCGGGGCCCATAACCTGTTATAATATTGGGACTGAAATACTATCTCAGTCTCTTGGAAAAGAGCTCATATTAGAAGTATTTAGCTACCTGAAATACTATCTAAAAGAATTGTTAACAATTGTATGAAATATGAGAATAAACTTGAACTCATACCTCAGTCTCTTGGAAAAGAGCTGAGGTCACAGAGTCACACAACTGCAAAATACAATGGAAAATTCAAACTCCGATCAAAGGTAGATATCAGGGATAATAATGAATAAAACCCATACCCCTGCTCCAATACCATCAGGTCCAGGTTGCCAGTGATCAGAAGAAGAGATGTTTGGGCTGAATGTCAAATCCTTAACAGTTATCACCTCCATCCACCCAGGTAGATATTTCCTGGATTATGTCTTGACGAGTGCCCGGGTCACATTCGGTGGCAGAGTCACGTTGGATGGAATCGTACGCAGCCTCAAGTGCGCTTCTACCTTCTAATTGTGAGAATATTGGCCCTAATCAGCGTGAGATAACGGATAAACTTTTTTGAGGATAGATATAATGGTCACAAGCTCTACTTACAAGAGAATGAGAATGTACTGGTGCTGATGTGAAAAGAGACATTGCCACTAGCATCTGCACGGTAAATGTGAGTGGACGTATAGTGCATTGTTTAACGAGGAAACATAACGATGCTTACATCTGAAAAAGTAGATGATACTCCTGGAAACGACCACATTTGTGTTTATG